>CAHIKZ030003161.1:17500-20000 GCA_903632075.3 Acanthosepion pharaonis | reverse complement strand
CGACGGTGCTTATGCCTATGTGCGTGAGAGGCTATCAGAGATAGATAGATAGATAGATAGATAGATACGATGATAAAATTAGTACACCATGTAGTGAAATAGTGGACAGTGATGGAAAAGAGTGGTGGATGATGTAATGGACAATGGCACGGAATCTCATTTCAAACTACGGTGCTTATGCCTATGTGCGTGAGATATCAGAGATAGATAGATAGATAGATAGATAGATAGATAGATAGATAGATAGATAGATACGATGCTAAAATTAAAGAACATGTGAAGTGAAATAGTGGACAGTGATGGAAAAGAGTGGATGGTGTAATGGACAATGGCTCTAGGAATCTCATTTCGCGACGGTGCTTATGCCTATGTGCGTGAGAGGCTATCAGAGATAGATAGATAGATAGATAGATAGATAGATAGATAGATAGATAGATAGATACGATGCTAAAATTAGTACACCATGTAGTGAAATAGTGGACAGTGATGGAAAAGAGTGGTGGATGGTGTAATGGACAATGGCACGGAATCTCATTTCGCGACGGTGCTTATGCCTATGTGCGTGAGAGGCTATCAGAGATAGATAGATAGATAGATAGATAGATAGATAGATAGATAGATAGATAGATAGATAGATACGATGCTAAAATTAGTTTACCATGTAGTGAAAAAAGTGGACAGTGATGGAAAAGAGTGGTGGATGGTGTAATGGACAATGGCTCGGAATCTCATTTCGCGACGGTGCTTATACCTATGTTTGTGAGAGGCTATCATAGATAGATAGATAGATAGATAGATAGATAGATAGATAGATAGATAGATAGATAGATACGATGCTGAAATTATGTTTGACCATGTAGTGAAATAGTGGACAATGATGGAAAAGAGTGGTGGATGGTGTAATAGACAATGGCACGGGAATAGATTTCGCGACGGTGCTTATGCCTATGTGCGTGAGAGGCTATCAGAGATAGATAGATAGATAGATAGATAGATAGATAGATATTTGAGATAGATAGATACGATGCTAAAATTAGTAGATGCCATGTAGTGAAATAGTGGACAGTGATGGAAAAGATGATGGATGGTGTAATGGACAATGGCTCGAATCTCATTTCGCGACGGTGCTTCAGGTTTGTATATTCTATTTCTGATCAGAGATATCAGAGATAGATAGATAGATAGATAGATAGATAGATAGATAGATAGATACGATGCTAAAATTAGTACACCATGTAGTGAAATAGTGGACAGTGATGGAAAAAAAGTGGTGGATGGTGTAATGGACAATGGCACGGGAATCTCATTTCAAGACGGTGATTATGCCTATGTAATGTGAGAGGCTATCAGAGATAGATAGATAGATAGATAGATAGATAGATAGATAGATAGATAGATAGATAGATAGATACGATGCTAAAATTAGTACACCATGTAGTGAAATAGTGGACAGTGATGGAAAAGAATGGTGGATGACAATGGACAGTTAGATAGCATAGATAGAATCTCATTTCATAATTCGGTGCTTATGCCTATAGGCGTGAGAGGCTATCAGAGATAGATAGATAGATAGATAGATAGATAGATAGATAGATAGATAGATAGATAGATAGATAGATACGATGCTAAAAACTGTATTTTAGATGTAGTGAAATAGTGGACAGTGATGGAAAAGAGTGGTGGATGGTGTAATGGACAATGGCACGGAATCTCATTTCGCGACGGTGCTTATGCCTATGTGAGAGAGGCTATCAGAGATAGATAGATAGATAGATAGATAGATAGATAGATAGATGAATAGATACGATGCTAAAATTAGTTTCACCATGTAGTGAAATAGTGGACAGTGATGGAAAAGAGTGGTGGATGGTGTAATGGACAATGGCTCGAATCTCATTTTCGCGACGAAAGTTTATGCCTATGTGCGTGAGAGGCTATCAGAGATAGATAGATAGATAGATAGATAGATAGATAGATAGATAGATAGATAGATAGATAGATAAAAATTAGTACACCATGTAGTGAAATAGTGGACAGTGATGGAAAAGTGGTGGATGGTGTAATGGACAATGGCTCGGAATCTCATTTAGATAGATGACCGGTGCTTATGCCTATGTGCGTGAGAGGCTATCAGAGATAGATAGATAGATAGATAGATAGATAGATAGATAAAATTAGTACACCATATAGAAATAGTGGAATGATGGAAAACAATTTTATGACAATGGCACGGAACTTCTTATAGACGGACCTATGTGTTTGATGGAAGAATAGATAGATAGATAGATAGATAGATAGATAGATAGATGGATACGAAAAATTAGTATCATTTAGTGAAATAGTGGACATAGATAGAATGCCTATGTGGACAATGGCTCGGCTATCAGATAGATAGATAGATAGATAGATGAGATAGATAGATAGATAGATAGATAGATAGATAGATAGATAGATACGATGCTAAAATTAGTACACCATGTAGTGAAATAGTGGACAGTGA
>CAHIKZ030003161.1:0-10000 GCA_903632075.3 Acanthosepion pharaonis | reverse complement strand
ATAGTTACAAAACTAAAAGACTAATTCAGATGGATAATTTCTGTCAATGATAGATAGATAGATAGATAGATAGATATGCCTATAGTGTTCATAAATAGATAGATAGATAGATAGATAGATAGATAGATAGATAGATAGATAGATACGAAAATTAGATACACCAGATGAAATAAAGATGGAAAAAGATAGATAGATAGATAATGATAGATAGAATAATAGATGATTATAGATAGATAGATAGATATAGATAGAACCAGATAGATAGATAGATAGATAGATAGATAGATAGATAGATAGATAAATCGATAGATAGATAGATAGATAAAAGAGATAGAAGATAGATAGATAGATAGATAGATAGATAGATATGAACAGATAGAAGATAGATAGATAGATAGATAGATAGATAGATAGATAGATAGATAGATAGATATTGATAAGATAGATAGATAGATAGAGATAGATAGATAGATATAGATAGATAGATAGATAGATAGAAATTGATAGAAAATAGATAGAATAGATAGATAGAAAATCTTTTCAGATATGAGATAGATTAGATAGATAGATAGATAGATAGATAGATAGATAGATAGATAGATAGATAGATAGATAGATAGATAGATATATAGATAGATAGATAGATAGATTAAAGAAAAATAGATAGACTGATAGATTTAGATAGATAGATGAATGAACATGGACAATTAAACGGAACATCATAATTTCGATAGATAGATATGCCTGTATATTAACAGATAGATATCAAGATAGATAGATAGATAGATAGATAGATAGATAGATAGATAGATAGATAGATAGATAGATAGATAGATAAACAGATAGATAGATGAAAATAGACTAATGATGGAAAATAGATAGATAGATAGATAATAGATAGATAGATTTTTTAGATTCATTTCACATTAGATAATAATGTAGATAGATAGATAGATAGATAGATAGATAGATAGATAGATAGATAGATAGATAGATAGATAGATAGATACGATGCTAAATTAGTTCAGATAGATAGATAGATAGATGGATAGATAGATAGATAGAGTAGATAGATAGATAGATATTTAGATAGATATGATATGTGAAGATAGAGAGATAGATAGATAGATAGATGATAGATAGATAGATAGATAGATAGATAGATAGATGATAGATAGATAGATAATGATAGATAGATAGATAGATAGAGATAGATAGATAGATACATCATTTAGATATGAAGAAGATATGTAGAGAGATAGATAGATAGATAGATAAAGATAGATAGATAGAATGGATAGATAGATAGATAGATAGATAGATAGATTTGATGATTTTAGATAGATGATAATGAAGATAGATAGATAGATAGATAGATAGATAGATAGATAGATAGATAGATAGATAGATAGATAGATATAGATAGATAGATAGATAGATAGATAGATATATAGATAGATGAAATAGTGGAGATGGAAAGATAGATAGATAGATATGGATAGATAGATAGATAGATAGAACTCATTTCGATAGACGATAGATACCTTAGATAGATAGATAGATAGATAGATAGATAGATAGATAGATAGATAGATAGATAGATAGATAGATACGAATAGATAGATAGATAGATAGATAGATAGATAATGATAAAAGATAGATAGATAGATGGATAGATAGATGGATGAGATAGAAGAGATAGATAGAATCTCATTTAGATAGATAGATAGATAGATAGATAGATAGATAGATAGATAGATAGATAGATAGATAGATAGATAGATAGATAGATAGATAGATAGATAGATAGATACATAGATAGATAGATACATAGATAAATAGATAGATAGATAGATGGATAGATAGATAGATAGATAGATAGATAGATAGATAGATAGATAGATTCAGATAGATAGATAGAAGATAGATAAATAGATAATAGGATATCATAGATAGATAGATAGATAGATAGATAGATAGATAGATAGATAGATAGATAGATAGATAAAACTAAAATAGATATGTAGATAAATAGAAGATAGATAGATAATAGATAGATAGATACAAATAGATAATGAAAGATAGATATTTAGCGATAGATAGATAGATAAATAGATAGATAGATAGATATTAGATATAGATAGATAGATAGATAGATAGATAGATAGATAGATAGATAGATAGATACGATGCTAAATTAGATTTAATAGATAGATAGATAGATAGATGGAAAGATAGATGGATACGATATACAGATAGATAGATAGATAGATAGATTTAGATAGATAGATAGATTAGATATATGTGATAGATAATGAAAATATAGATAGATAGATAGATAGATAGATAGATAGATAGATAGATAGATAGATAGATAGATAAAATTAGATAGACAGATATGAAATATAGATAGATGGATAGATAGATAGATAGATGTAATGGACAGATAGATAGATATCTCATTTCAGATACGAGTGCTTATAGATAGATATGAAGATAGATAGATAGATATAATATAGATAGATAGATAGATAGATAGATAGATAGATAGATAGATAGATAGATAGATACTAAAATTAGATTAATAGATAGATAGAATAGATAGATAGATATAAACTAGATAGATAGATAGATAGATAGATAATGGACAATGGAAGATAGATAAGGAATTTAGATAGATAGATAGATAGATGCCTAGATAGATAGATAGATATCAGCGATAGATAGATAGATAGATAGATAGATAGATAGATAGATAGATAGATAGATAGATAGAATAGATGCTAGATTAGATAGATAGATAATAGAAAGAGATAGATAGATGGAAAAGATAGATATGAATAGATAATGGATAGGAAAGAGCGATAGATTCGCGATAGATTCATGCCTTTAGATAGATAAGATCATAGATAGATAGATAGATAGATAGATAGATAGATAGATAGATAGATAGATAGATAGATAGATGACGAATTAGATACACCATGTAGTGAAATAGAGAATAGTGATGGAAAGATGAATATGGATAGATAATAGACAATAGATAGATAGATAGATTTCGAAGATTAATTATGATATATGTGTGTGATAGATATTAATAGATAGATAGATAGATAGATAGATAGATAGATAGATAGATAGATAGATACGATAAAAGATTAACATAGAAAGATAGATAGATAGATGGAAATAGATAGATAGATGAACAGAAATAGACAATGGCTCAGAGAACATCATTTTGATAGATAGATGCCTAGATAGATAGATACTAAAGACTATCAGAGATAGATAGATAGATAGATAGATAGATAGATAGATAGATAGATAGATAGATACGAAGAGCTAAAATTAGTACCATGATAGTGAAATAGATGGACAATGATAGGAAAAGATGAGATAGATAGATAGATGGATAATGAAAAAAGATAGATAGATAGATTAGATACACCTATGTACGAAGAGGCTATCAGAGATAGATAGATAGATAGATAGATAGATAGATAGATAGATAGATAGATAGATAGATAAAATAGATAGATAGATAATAGAAAATAGTAGATAGATGATGAATAGATAGGTAGATGGATAGATAGACAGATAGATAGATAGATAGATAGATAGATAGTAGATTATGCAATATGAGATAGATAGATAGAGAGATAGATAGATAGATAGATAGATAGATAGATAGATAGATAGATAGATAGATTCTAAAATTAGAGATAGATAGATAGATAGAAATAGATAGACAGATGATGATAGAAAGATAGATAGATGAACAGGTTTAGATAGATAGATAGCTAAATCTCATTTCGATAGATAGATGCCTATAGATAGATAGATAGATCATAGATAGATAGATAGATAGATAGATAGATAGATAGATAGATAGATAGATAGATAGATAGATAAATAGATAGATAGAAGATGAGTGAAATAGGACAATGTAGATAGATAGATAGATGGATAGATAGACAATAGCTAGAACATCATTTAGATAGAGTGTAGATAGATAGATAGATATCAGATAGATAGATAGATAGATAGATAGATAGATGACTGATAGATAGATAATACGATAGAAATAGATAGACAGATAGATAGAAGATAGATAGATAGATAGATAGATCACGAATAGATAGATAGATAGATAGATAGATATGTAGAGGTTATCATAGATAGATAGATAGATAGATAGATAGATAGATAGATAGATAGATAGATAGATAGATAGATAGATAGATACGAAGAAAAATTAGATATACAGAGCGAATGATGGAAATGATAGATAGATAGATAGATAGATAGATAGACAATGTCTCGTAGATAGATATTAGACGACGGTGCTTATGAAAGAATGTGATAGGTAGATAGAGGATAGATGATAGATAGATAGATAGATAGATAGATAGATAGATAGATAGATAGATAGATAGATAGATAGATGATAGATTGAACATAGATAGATAGATAGATAGATAGATAGATTTTCACACCGAGGTTTCTAAATAGTACTCAATTATGGAGATTGATTGATAGATAGATAGATAATGATACGAATCTCATTCACAGACCTTGTTTATTCCTATGTATGATAGTCTATCAGTGATTGATAGATAGATAGATAGATAGATAGATAGATAGATAGATAGATAGATAGATAGATAGATAGATAGATAGATAGATACGATTTAAAATTAGTTTAGCATGTAGTGAAATAGTAGACAATGGTGGAAAACATCGGTGGATTCTGTAATGGACAATGGCTCGGAATTGTTAATCTGTGAGCCGAGCTCCAAATCTATCTGGGTTCGTTACATTCACACATGTACACATATTTTGGGGGAATATATTAATCAACGTCTTCCCCCTCCTCCGCTATGTTTCAGTTAGTAAGACTTCTACCTCTAAATCATTATTAGCTCGAAATTCTTAAAATCTTAAAATATTGTCTGGCTTTAAATAACCGGGAAAATATTTGATAATCCGTAAAAACGAATCAATCAATCAATCAAATTATCAAACTCTTCTCCTAGGTCCCGGCATGATATCGTTGAGACAAAAGAGAAATGTACTTTTCCAGACTATGAAAAGCTACTTCATGCCAAACGAATCTTAATTAATTAAAGGAAAAAAAATCTTCAATTTATTAGACATAGCAATCACTGTAAGGAGTATGTTACACAATATTTATTTGCTTCTGAAAGCTTAATTTTCTCTTAGATTAATCGATCGACAAATCAATAATTTGTTTTGTACAAAAGTGAATAAATGTAGCCCTCTCTGCGAATATAGAAGCTTCATTGAATTATTTTTTTGTGCGCAGTCACACTTCTTTCCGTCCTTCATTGATTGCTGGATTCGAACCTTCAATCACGCCTCATGTTTCCAGTGATACAAATAAAAGCCGATATAAATATTTTCATCGGATATTATTATTATTTTAATTATTATTATTATTTCCTTTGATTTCTGTTGCATACTCTTTTCCTTCCGGGTCCCATACAAAGACAAGGTCAGAAATTATATCATCACATTTTCCACTGAATATTTTTATAAAAAATAAAAACATAAATAAAACAACTTAAGATCAGACACATTTTACATAGATTCAATCTGTGACCGGGAGAACAATTTTTTTTTTGTATTTCTTTAAGGCATGTCTCTTCAATGTGTCTATCAGAACCTTTTCTGATCAAACCGAGGGCTCCAACCAATTATTATTATTATTATTATTATTATTATTATTATTATTATTATTATTATTATTATTATTATTATGTGCGAGATTACGCTAACAAATTGACGCTGGTGTACAAATATATGAGGTCCAATATACCCATCATGACACCTAGTCTGAAAAGGGTATACCATGCATCACAGCCAAATATGTGCGACATGGTGACAGATTTTGTTAAAAGTGGTGTATGACCTTGCAAGTGGATCCCAGTTACACACCTAAGTCGCCTTGGACGCCCATCCGTCATATTCCAAAAACAACTATCTCGACATTAGCCATGATGATTCACCACTACTTCAGCTATTTATTATTATTATTGAGTGAAGGTACAGCACACCAACAAACTGATCCTGGGGCCCAAATATACGAAGTCCAGTAGACCCTTCATGGCACCTAGTCTTTATCATATCCAATGCCTCTTTCGCAACAGGGATAATCGTAGTTTTAAGTTTTCACATTTTGTTACTTCTATTCGCAGGTACTTATAATGTGATAGTTTTCGTAAATCTTTTTTTTTTTTCATATTGATTGATTGATTTGTTTCCTTAACGGCATATTAACACATTTATGAGTCATTTAATGCCAAAATTTAAATTTAGATTTTAACAAGTGCTACCACCCCGATTCAAAGTGGACCTGGGAAAACCAGAAATTGCGAAATGGTTCCACACTCCTCAAAATCTCCAATCTCCAGAGGCCTTGCTGTTGGATGTAGTTTATCTACATACCCAGGACTGTTTCATTTTTTTTTTTTAAAGAATCATTGGAAACCTGTGGGTAAACCATATCAATAAGTCGACCGGTTCATTTTTTGAAATATTTTATAACTATATCTGGTTTATTTGCATCAATATCCCTGTCACCATTTGTCACATCATTCGGGTAGTGTTTGTACCATGTAACCGTGTATTATTATTATTATTATTATTATTGTTGTTGTTGTTGTTGTTGTTAGTAGTAGTAGTAGTAATTGCAGTAGTAACTCAATTCAAGAAAAAGAATGTTTCAGTTTGTGTCACTGTGTTTCAAGGAGATAACATTGATTTTAATTCAGAATGTTTTTATAAAACAGTGATTTTAAATTGTTATAACTTCTAAATAGTTTCGTAAACTGAAATGATATCAACTAATATGATAAACTCATATTTATTTTGATTGTTTTATTGTTATAATGGTGCTAATAAAAAATCTGTTTTTTTTTTAACTACGGTCGTGCTATAAAATATATGTTAATATGATTTCCAATAAATAGTAAAATACTGTAATTTTTTAAAGAATATTTTTTATTGAGATACAAAAGATAGCTATTCTAGCTTATTTAAAGAATTTTCATTATGTTTCTTCCAAGCTATGTAAATGATACTATATCACGAAAAAGAAACATTCAAGTCGGGTGCAGGCGAGGTAGAAGGTGGCTCCGTTTTTCTCATAATTTCTTTAGCCTAGCGCTCCCAAAAGGTAATAATCTAGCACTGTGAACGCTACTAAACATTTTAATTTCTGTTCTCTGGAGATCTTCATTATTTAAAGTGACATGTCGGACTGCTTTGAACTTGACCAGAAATACTGTTTTCGATCGTAGTATTTTAAGGTTAGCAGGTGCCACTTTTTTTCTTTTTTTTTTTTTTTTACTACTTAATAAAATTTATTCGGTGAAAGATTTTTAAAAAACTGAACAAGAATTAATCTTTGTGGAAACAATTGCTACATTCGCTTACGGAGTATATAAAATTTGCTTTCAGTTTAACGCAAAGGACTTTCTTTGGAAGGAAAACATTAAATTATTGCATAGGCAATTTTTACGAAATGTAAATATTACAACAGCTAAGGATAAGGTAGGACAACTGATGTAAAGAGAAAAAAGACATTCCCCTTCTCTAATGATAGAATTCATAAGAGGTCATCTTAACCACAAGCTCTTCTTTGATATATTAACGGACACGTATGCGAAGTTAGAAAAAAAAGTGGTATAATTCATTTGCGAATGAAAAAACTATCAGTTTAAAGACGAAAGTGAGGCTGGTTATTGAAAACATTGCGTTCTCTAGAGCATGCAACATGTATTTTTCACTAACCAGTATAGATTGCATAGACTATGATAATATGTGTGCCTGTATGTATGATATATACAAATCTATATATCAGTCTAATAGTGAGTAACTGAATAATAAAATGGAAGAAAATCTTATGTTAGACGTTTAAGAATTTTAAATTAAGAGTCTCTATATCATTAGTGTTTCTCGATATAAAATCGTAAACAGCGTCTGTTGTATTTCTCCCCACATATATGTAAGACTCCGTCTATAAAAACATTAGTCTGAAGAAATTCTTCCGTAGGAGGGTTTTGTTTCATTTTGTCATTCTCACAGCAAAAGCGAAAAAAGACAATTTATTTTATCAGTTATTAGATTATGATCTGAAATCTATTTTATCAGTTATTAGTTGGATTCTGATCTGAAATTATCATTGTATCATGTTCGATAGGCTCTCTGACAAAGCGTTGATTGAAATAGATTATTTTGACAAATAAGCATTTGTTTTGTATATTTTTATCGTAAGGCTATGAAGTTATCGATGTTCTCATATACATTCACACAGACACAGACACAGACACACACACACACACACACATATATATATATATATATATATATATATATATATATATACATATATATACATATATATATATAATAGCACTTATACGTCATTTACAATGACACAACCAAAATCCTCGAAAATTGCTAATAGATGAACCGAAAGCGCTCGAAATTATCATTTGCAAATTGTCTACACCTATTAACATAAAAAAAGAATTCTCTTGTTCACATAAAACTCAACAGAAGTACCTTGTTAGTCATTAAAAATGACTGACAAGGTACTTCTTTACTTTAACAAATACATATATAAGGTGCAAAATAAGTATTTTTTTTAGTTTTACAAATATAAAAATGACTTAACTAACATCTAGTTTCCACTATATACTTCGATGCATACCCCATGGGCATATACACATAGATCTTATAACTAATACAGCTCACACGAGATAAAAGTCCGTATTTCATCCAGTTAAATGCACCACATTTTTGAGTAGCAACTTACATGTATGTAATCATATTCAAGCACGTGTAATCAAATGAAAAATGATAAAGTCGATCAAAAACGAACTAAATAAAGACGAAAAGAAAGAAAGAACTACACTGCAATGAAATTGTTTTTCAGTATCGGCACACAAAGATTCTTGAAAATATCTTCTAAAATGTCCGAGATGTTGACAAAACTTGAGTCATGATTTTGAAACTTAAAGCAAATAAAATCAATCGAATTTTACAAAAGACACTTTCCTCTTTAATTTGATAGTTATTGATTTTCCCTTTCGCTTTCTATCATTTTACTCTTTTTTTCTGTTTTCATGCGGATCATTTTTTTTAATTTTCCAGAATAATTATCGTTTTTATGGATTGTAATTTTAAAGTTTCAATGTTTTATTTCGTTTTTTTTTTTTTTCTGTTCTTTTGTCAAATCTAAACTTGCATTCGTCGGGCAAGAAACAAGCGATGTTTTGGGGGGGGGTGTTGATGGAAATCATCGATTATTATTTCTTACTGCGTACTTGAAAAATAAAACCAATGTACAATAAAGTGTAGGTGGAGGCACGTAATGAGGAGGAGGAGGAGGGAAGGGTCGTGTGGGAGGAGAAGACTGAGAGTGTCGATGAAAAAGGATAAGTACAAACAAAACTAAAATGATAAATAATCACTGAGAATATCATGGCAAAGTTAGAAGACTGAAAAAATAACAAAGATTTTGAAAGATAATAGATCGGAAAAATAAGAAAAAGAAAAGTGAACAAGTGTAAATAGAATGAAAGTGTATAAACAGCAAAATTGTAGCTAGGTTTCTCCGCCAGAGAAGAACCATTTTATACCTGTCTCATTCAGTTTATAGTTATCGAGAGACAGAAGACTATTACAATGAATATATAATAAGAAATTATATTAGCAATCTTTTTCTATGCGCCATGTCTCTTCAGGATGTGGGTGACCATGTCTCTAAACAGAGTGAATTTTATTGAACAGTGCATTTGAAAATCTTAATAAAGAAAAAATGGCTTCCTGCAGTATTCCCTTTTGTATGGGAAACTACCGCTTGATACCGCATATTTAGACTGCTTTGCAACGGAAAGCTTCACAGTCTAGCAAGATATTGTTTAAAAATACTCATCTTTCGCTTAGATCTTGTCAAAAACCATATCTACTT
>CAHIKZ030003160.1:0-133160 GCA_903632075.3 Acanthosepion pharaonis | reverse complement strand
AATGAACTTCATTATTTTTTAACTTTTTTTGAGCTACGTTCAAAAGTAGACTTAATGAAATGGTTCGTAATGAAAAAGAAGAAAATTCAAAATCTAGTAGCGTTTATTTCAAATATAATCACACTAAGTCAGTAAGCTAGGACATTACATTAAACCAATCAATTCGATACTCATAATTTAATCTGTAAAGTTTGAATCAATTTGGAAAAATGTACAATCATGAATGTAAACCTACAAAAAAAGTAAAGATAATATATGAATACAAAATTTAGCGAATATAAGAATTAAAAAAATATTTAGTAATGTAAATAATGTAATAAAAATGTAATGTAAAATACTAAATATCTTATGGAATATTTTGGAACGAAGTATGATAAGATGTGTTTCTGTGTAAAAAGAATTTGCTATTCTAAAAAGATTTGCTAATATGATGACAATTGAAATCAATGGATTATATCGAACGGGGTGAAAGTTTAAAGGAAACAATTCTTTATTAAAGGTTTAACTTTAATATCGCTTTCCGTCGCAATTGATATCATTAACCATAATTTAAATATAAGCGAGACAGGGTACGTTGCTCAGATGTTTTTCTTTTTCTAACACGCGTACTGTTACGTATTCAAAATGTTACATAGTTCAGGTCCCCTAATGTCTTTTAAGAGTGATCTTGTGTGAAGTGATCATAAAAAATAGTGATATTAAAAGAAAAGAAAAATTAGCTGCAAAATAACTATAAACAAATAGATCGGTTGTGTATACAAAGAAAGATTGTGTCGAATAAAGATAAAATAATTTTATTTCTAAATTCTGATAACATTTACGTCTATAGGACACTGAAGGTAAATGATTGAAGGCCCAATATCCCTCTGCAGGAGCTAGCCTAACCTCTGCCCAAAGAGCGGTTTCTCGTTGAGTAATATTTCTTTGGTTTCATGTCTTTTCCAAAACACATCAATATGACTTCGACATATCTAAATTTATCAGTGTTAATCTAGTAACGACGTTAATTGAATGACAATGCAATAATGTAATTTACTCATTTCAAACTGCACAAACATTAATAGCATCTATTGCTATCGAATCTTTTGGAAGTTACTTATGGAACGATCTTTTTATAACAACGTTTTTCATATCTAAGAATTATCAGATTGACAGTCACTTCAGAACAAATAGCACTAAACAAAGTAAGTTTAATGTGAAATTGAACAAAATCAAGTTCGATAAAACAATTTTAAGTAAATATTCTCATTCTCCGAAGAATAACATTATTGCAAATAACTCATAACAATTATGACTTAATGAACAATATGACATAAAATAATAAAATGTTCTGAGTCCGTACTGAGTATGAAATAAACTACATCCGAAAGAAAGGCCCCTATCATAAATTTTGAGGAACGTGGAACAACCTCTTAATTGAGTTATTCAAATAGTGCACCTTGATCCGGGGTTGCTGACGCTCATTAGGTCTCATTGTTTATTCAATAGTTAAGAGCCCACAAACTTGGGTCAAAAATTATGCTGAAACTATAACAAATTTTATAGTAAAAAGCAAACAATACATTTTCAAAGTAAAAAAAAAAAAGGTGGCAATGCATTTCTCTAAGAAAAATTATTACCAGCAATACACTTTTGTAACAAAAAAATACCAACAATACATTTTTGTAACAAAAGTTACCAGCAATACATTTTTATAACAGAAAAAATGCCAGCAATACATTTCTATAAAAGAAACTACTATACCCAAGAAAAGTAAATTTCGGCATTAAATGACCCATAATGAGTTGATGTGCCGCTAAAAAAACAAAAAAAAGCTGCTGAGCTTAACAGTACTTATTTTGTCTGAATGAATGAAAAAGGACGACTGTAAATATACCCTTCAATCCCATAGAAATATTTGCAAGTTGTCTGACATTAACCAGTCAGGTATGTCCCCGAGAGGCATTGATTCATTCATTTTCTACGGTTTATCAACCCTTTGCAGGTTATTTAAAGTCAGAAAATATTTTTAGATCGTGAGATTTTTTTTTTTTTTTTTTTTAGATAAGGATTTTGTGATACACGTCTAACTAATTAACCCATACCTGAGGGTATTTGCGCGCAAGTGAATATAACGAACCCAACTGAATTTGGAAATCGGCTCTCCGATGAACATTTCCGCACAATTAACCATTACACCACCCGCACATCCAAGCTTACACATTTTATATGCCCAAACGGTCATCCATCTTGGTACCGATCAGGCCCAGCGTTGCTTAACTTCAGTCATCGTACCGTAACCGGTGTTTCAACATGATATGGCCATAAGCATCTTTAGATCGTTAGTAGCGGGTCGATCATGGCCTTAAAAATAAAAAATTTGTTACAATTTTGTTATTTGAAAGATGAAACACTCAAGATGAGTTGAGTCGCATCTATATATTGGGAACACATTGTTAGAGACTGCGCTAACTAGGTTGGATCATTTAGAAATACCTTCAGGTATTTCTAAAAGAGCTCCGGCTGCAAAGTTATCTCTTGATTTTATCAAAACCACTCATCAGATCGGGTACATTTGATATGACATGATAGGTATAATTGGCTTAGTTATTTTGTTGCTTTGTTGTTCTCTATATCTTCGTAATAACAGAAGATATAGAATGAACAATAAGAAATATATGCGAAAGTCTTTTCATGTTGAGGAAGATATTTTTTTAAAAAGTAAAATATCGGTACCTGACCAAAACATTTGAATGGAAATTAAAATTTTTCTGTTCCCAAATCTGAATAAAATTTTATTTTTCTTTAAGATTTTTATTTCTTCTAATGTTTTTAAAAATTCAATTTTATTGTTCCGAAATTAGCTTTGTTTTAACAACTCGAACGAATGTCAAATAAAATAGATAGCCTAACTCTGCCTTTTTGGAAACCTTCAAAACAAAGGCACTATATGAGTCGTTTATGGACCATTCTTCAAGTCGGTTCTATTCTCTCCTCTACCAGATAAACTCAGGCAAAATACTAACTTTAATGTCGTTCTTTCAAATAAAAAATGACCCATTTTTCTCCAACCCTAAAGTATTTTTAATACACAAAGAGCAGTTAGTGTTTGTCTTGCCAGAAAGAGAAGATTTTACAAGATTATTATCGAAAATCACAATTACAATTAACGATTAATGCTGATTATACTCTTGCAGGAGTGAGTCTTTTGGCTTTTTCCTTTACAAGTGGTACTCGTATATAACTTGTCATCCGGTATTCACATGTATGCACATTCTAGACTCAAATGGGTCGACTACCGGTTTACATTTCGGTGGGAGCCACGGACATCCTTTCAGTCGCCATTCTGTACGCGGAGGCTATGAAAACTACCTTCACAATTCAACTCTCTGATGCAGCTGCGTCTTCTCTTGCAACACCGGGTTTAAAGACTACTTTGGTACCTCTTACGATGAGCGCAGCTCATATTGGAATCATGGCAAATCAACCTTTCTGAGAACAAAGGTAACTTATTGACATTAGAGTTGATTCAAATAACCTAGTATTTCCTTCATTGAAGTACACACATACACACACACACGTTTATATTTATATATATATATATATATATATATATATATACATAAATGGGAGAAAGGACAAATGGATTAAAAATCCAGTTCAAAACATTTAACATCTATTTTTAATTTTTGACCTTATGCTCCCCAACATTTAACGTTAAGAGGTAACGTTTTGTTTTTAAATTTCCCTAAGAAATCATTTTATAACCAGTTACCTACCATCGCCTGAGGAAGTACAATCAAAGTACTAAAACATGAAAACATTTGTGTAGCGATTTAAATATGTAAATATATATATATATCTCAATCAATGATGCACATTGATAATAAATTGGAAAAGAATTTCCGTTGAGTAGAATTACTGACAGAATAAGATTATTTCATATTTCGTTCACACGTACCATCTAAAAGCCATAGGATCTAGTCTGCCTTGCTATTTATTTATGGCTAGCGGAGAATAGATGAATTCATACTTTTCCAAAGTGAGTGAATGTAATGGATTCAATTGGAATTCGAACTCGGCTCTCCGATTCCTCAGTCCGAGCCTCTATCCATTAATCAACCCTGCTGCCTAAAACTGGTTAAATTTTCTTGATAAGCAATCCATTTGTTTAACTATGAAATTAACGTTTTAAGAATTAATTTTGCTTTTTAGATAATATTTTAAAAATATAGTTTATAAGGATTCATTCTATTATTAGGTTGTCCCAAAAGTTCGTAAAAACTTGCAAAAAATTGAAATTTAACTCGCCAACTAACAAAACAACAAAAATTATTCCTCAAAATAAAGACCATCATTTTCCAAGACTTTGTGCCATCGAGCTGCAAGCTTTCGGATCTGATGAAAGTACCATTCAGTCGGCTTCGAATCAAAGAATTCTTGACACGCTTCCTCGACTTCATCAAACGAGTCGAATCGGCGGCCCTTCAGAAAGTGTTGCATTGAGCGGAAAAGGCCGTAATCTGATGGAGCACAGTCAGGACTGTAGGCTGGATGTGGCAGAACCTCAACGCCGTCCAGCTCTTCAAACTTGTCTTTGGTCTTCCTGGCGGTGTGTGGCTTGGCATTGTCCTGCTGCATCAAAGCGCGCTTTCGGTTGATCAGAGCCGGGTACTTTTGCTTCAACTTTTCGTAGACCCGCTCCAGTTGCTGACAGTAAAGTTCGGCACTGATGGCACGACCATTCGGAACCAACTCAAAATGCACGATTCCTTCAAAGTTCCACCAAACGCACAACATGACTTTCTTGCCGAATCGATCTTGTTTTGGAACCGACGGTGTCTCTTGCCCTTTCTGAACCCATCGCTTGTCTCGATTGTGCTGGACCAGATAGACCCATTTCTCGTCCGATGTCACAATGCGCTTCCAAAAACGCTCGTCCAATGGATTGCTGAGCAATTGACGGCAAATTTCAACTCGTCTGTTGGCTTGTGCTTCGGTGAGTTCGTGCGGATCTTGGCGCGGCTTTTTGTGAACAAAATCAAGTTGCTTCAAGTGTCGGTGAATTGTCGATTTGCCAACTCCAATCTCATCAGCCAATTCTCGAGTGCTCGATGAAGGCGCAATGTCCAACCCGGTTTGCAAGTCTTCATCATCCAACTTTAACGGCCGTCCCGAACGAGGCTTATCTTCAATACTCATGTCACCAGAATCGAAACGCAATATACCACTTTGAGATCGCTGCATATGCAATTGTTCCTTCACCTTCGGCAGCACAAATCTTTTCTGCAGCTTTTCTGGTTGAAAGACCTCGCTTCCAGCAGTAACGAATCAAAACTCGCAGCTCAATTTTATCAATTGCCATCTGAGATACAAAGATGAAGATCACTATAACAATATAAACGCAAAAAAAAAATTAAATAAATTTTTAATGAAATAATTTTTTTTCAAAATTAACAATAAAGTAAAAAAACAATTAAAAATTGCATAAAATTCAATTTTTCGCAAGTGTTTACGAACTTTTGGGACAACCTAAACATAAATATATATAAAATGTTTTATTTTGAAATATCATCGAATAAATAGGTGGTATTCTATCTAAAGTTTTTAATTATACAGAATAAGTATTTATTTTAGGTACTTCACAGATAACAAATAACTAATTCATTGAAAGAATGATACAAACATAGATATTCAAAATGTCATTGTATTTTCCCAGACTGCTTATTAATAAAAGGAACAATACAAAAGGCTATGAATTGGAAATATCAGAATCAAGCAAGTGCATAAACTTCGCTATTATTTAACCGCTGCAGTGAAATAGAAATATGCGATGCACAACACTAAGCAAAATATTCACGAACAGGAAATTTCATTAGAAAATTCTTGTAACTGAGTTATCCAAAACAGAAGTAGAAAACCAGAATCGGTTTAACAGCAAGTTTATTAACTTTTGTTACAGGGGAATATAATACAGAATAGAAACTATGGAAGAGAATGATTATCTGTGAAAGACTGTTTCATCAAAGACTGCTACTCCTCTTGATGTAGGAGTATTTTTGTCTTTCGTCCGACGGCCGAATCTAAACTTTTAGGTAAATATTCTCCCTCACAACAAAAATGAAACATATAGTGAACTTTCTTTTTTTTTCTTTTTTAATCATTTCACTCCAAGTAAGTTGGGAATGGCAACACTACCTACGCAATGAGTTACAGTTTATTTTTTTTTCTTTTAATGAGGATTGAGGAAAGAGCAAAAGATGAACAGGATTCAAGAAGATAGAAAATCGCGATTGACGTTGCATTCAAATTTTTGAAGAATGTAATTTTTAGGGAAGCAAGTAAATGGAAGTATTCCACGGGTGGCAATGCGAGAAAAACTATTGGAGTAGAAGTGGCAGTTGCATTTAGCTATTCTAAATGTAAACGAGTGGGACCTAGATGTCAATATAGTATCACGCTTAATACATGTACTCTGATTTTCAGCAAAAAAGAAGCAATTACAATGAAAATATTTGTTTCTTTCAAGGAAGCCACGTCACGTCGGTGAGATATTGACCGAAGTCGAGATTCCTGAGCCGGATCGATAACATTACAAATCCTTCTTTTAATTTTGTTTTTTTTTTGTGATGTTGCAGGAGCACCAGGCCAGATATGGCATCAGTATCCAATGCACAGACAAATGGTAGATTCATAAATGTGCAAGGAGAAAAATCTTCTGGCACGACATAGTGACCCAACTTTCCTTGCTGTAGATGCAGCTATTGATTCGATTTAGTCGCAACACGTCAAATCAGTAGAAAACTTGGGGCCAAGAAGGCATAGTGTGTCACTCTCCTGGAGTCTAGCATCAGCTATGC
The DNA here is from genome assembly GCA_903632075.3 of Acanthosepion pharaonis. NCBI lineage: Eukaryota > Metazoa > Mollusca > Cephalopoda > Sepiida > Sepiidae > Acanthosepion > Acanthosepion pharaonis. The sequence continues at coordinate 126,321 of CAHIKZ030003160.1, read as the reverse complement.
TGATGGGAAACAGAAAAGATTCTCTGTTGTTTTTAAATGAAAGCAGTTTTGTTTGGGAGGCGTTAAAATTTACTATCCATTTCCTGCCCCAGTTAGCCACTGAATGGAGGTCCTTTTCATGGGTAGCAGCCAGATTTACTTTGTCATATGTGACGGATTTGTTATTGAGACAAGAATAAATGATAGTGTTTTCTGCATAAATACCTAGTTGAGAATTGTTTGTAAATATCATCCCTCCTGATAATGAATGCTGGATAATTTCATCACAAATAAACTGCATATTTAACACTAGGATGGCCGTGGGGTCGTTTTCGACACCTTCAAATTTTTAACAAATTCCTATGGAATAACTAGTTTTGGTTCGATGCTGAGGCTTATGGACAATTATTGAATTTTAGCAAAGATGCTTAACAGACTTAATTCTTTAAAAAATATTCAGTGGAATAGCTGATATTTGAGGTTTTTGCAATGGCCGAGGTGTCGTTTTTGACACCTAGGCTATTTATAGGGTAAATGCATTGAAAAAAATCTCACAAAAACAATAATATTTGTGTTTATAGATAAATAGATAGATAGGGGACATAAACACACACATAATATATATATATATATATATATATATAGAGAGAGAGAGATTGGAGGTTTTGAAGAGCGTAGAACTACCCTCTTAATTTCTGTTGTTCCCAGTTACACCCTGATCCGGGGTGATAGTATGGGCAAATAGCAACCCCCCCCCACCAAAAAAAAAAACTCATGAAAATATAAATGTACATTTTTATAGTAAAATTACCAACAATGCATATTTATACCAAAATGACTAGTGATACATTTTATAGAGGAATTAACAAATAAGCAACAATACATTTTATCTATAGTTAAGACTTACAATTGTGTTCAAAATATATTTAGTTGAAGCCATAAAATTGTGTTCAAAATATTTAGATTTAAACATTAAATAACCCACAGAGGTGTTGATATGCCGCTAAACAAAATCAACCAAGACTAAAGAACTCTTTCATGACATTAATCCGTTTAATACCCTACAATTTCTTAAAGAAATCAAACTGTATTCCAAAATATAACTTTAACAACACTATAACATAAAACGAACATATCATCGCTTCTAGTAATTAAGTATTCACAAAGATATACATGTACAAAAGTTAAGTATCATCTACTATGTATTCAATTGGGGTAGCAGAATATCATATCTATTTAATGCTTCAAATATTCCATGATAATTAAATTTCGGCATTAAATGACCTATAATCAGTTGATATGCCGTTAAACAGACAAAAACTATCTCTCCTAACTGTTGAGGTTTGCCTCTGCACTTTCATGTTCTCAATTTCCTCATGCACACCAGCAATTTAAAATCTTTCTAATTCTAAGTTAAATTTTCCATAAAACTTCCTAGATGCTTGTATGTTCTGTCCATGGTATTTTTAGCACGCATCAGTAAAACGATCTCTCCGTTGCCTTAACATTAGGCTGACCAGCTCCTTTGACATCTTTATTTACATTACACCATGAAGCAGCCATGTCTAATATATTCAAGACAGGAATAACAAGGCTGAAAAGAAATTCACAAATATTAGTATACCTCATACTGAAAGAAAGTATGTATATGTGTGTGTATATATGTATATATATATATATATATATATATATGCTGGATTTAGTTTATCGTCATACCCAGGAATGAGGAGAGATAGTAATGGGACATATATTACTGAGATCTACAATGGATAGATGGTTGTTGTGAGCAAAGATCACCCACGTCTTAAAAGGACACAATATATAGATTTTTTTTTTTTTTTTTTGTAAAAAGTAAATGTTTTATCCACAATATTTACAGCAATTTGTTTTTGTTTGGTATGGTTTTTCAACTTTTAAAAATTGATGAAATGTATCAATTTTCTTGAACATTTCAACCGTTTATTTTTGTGCGTGTGTGTGTGTGTGTCTTGTTTTCATTGATTCGTGTCATTATTGATCGGAAGACACTTCTGCGTTCTGGCCATCCTCTGACGTCGACTTTTCGATTTCCTTCTTTCTGTTTGACTGAATCTTAAACATTATGATTTTGCCGACAGAACCGTGTTATTTAATGTCAGCGTTTCTCCATTTCACTCTCATTAGTCAATTTCCCTGATATTTTCCCGGTCCCTCCTGCCAAGACTGACATGAAATCGACCAGTCCGAACGATAACGTAGACCGCTATCTGCTGACACGTAGATATATCTTCAAAGATAATTCGCCAGTCTACTTTCTTCGATTTCCAGGCAGCTCTTACTGATATGAAACAGGACAAGAGAATATGTGAGACAAAATGTCATTTATTAAACATTTCCTACCAGTTAATAAAAGACCCTTCGAAGATGGTTAGTGCTTTCAACAGGGGAATGTATTTCTTAAAGCCACCTCCAAATAAATACTAGCAAAGCATTAGAAAGTAACATATCGTCATGAAATATAATTTTTCTATATAAACTGTTTGTTTATACGTATCTTTATATGAGACACTGGTGTTAGATGTGTGATAACAAGAAAGAATGAACACTGGGTGCTGAAATGTAGAATGTCTGTTATTTATGACGAATTAAAGTCGTTTTTTTTTTCTTAATGAGTGGAATGAGACTTAGCAAAAATAATTGCGGTGGTGTGCAAGACTGATTTAGATTTAACAAATATATAGAAGTCTAGTCAGGGAGTAATGAAATTATGTGTGACGTTATTTTAGCAAAAACGGATAAGCAAAGGAATAACAATGTGGAAAAATTCTGTGTAAAGCTTTTCGTATTCTAGGAAGATTTCGTTGGACTAAAGTAATGGTTTTGTTGATGTGATTATATGCGGTTAGGTAGGGACGAGGAATATGAAAAATTAAACGTAGGTTATAATTAAGCACATGCCCAGACACGTCTAAGAAAAAAAAATTAATTTCGCATTTTAATATTCCAACATCTTCAGCGTTTCGTCTCTCTGCATAATTATAACTGACGCTTGATAAGTACATCAGCAAAAACATTAATCTGATGAAGTCCATTTAAAGAACGAAACGCGTTACACAGAATTTTTCTACTGTCATTCATTTGCCTTAGTTTTTTTCTGGTATATAAAAAATATATATCATATTCACCCAAAGATTGATGAGAACATAATCGTAAATATTTCATACGTAAATTTATTAATTACGTCAATATCGATGTGAGGGTGTGTCACCTCGGTGTCTTTCTTCATGTACGACTCTTCTCAGTTGGGGTGCTTTCTTCATGTACGATTCTTTTCAGCTGGGTTGCTTTCTTCATGTGCTACTCTTCTCGGCTGGGTTGCTTTCTTCGTGTACGACTCTTCTCAGCCGGGGTGCTTATATAAATGCCTCTCTTCAAGTCCCTTCACTTGTGAGCATTCTAATCTCTGCTTGGTTAACCACCCGATTACATGTTGGCGGCAGTCACTGATATCCTGTCAGAGGCGATTTTACACCTGGTGGCTATGAGGTCACATTTCTTCCAGATTATCTTTTTGATTCACCAAGCTCTCTTAATGTTTTGATGTGACAGCAATTGCAAACATTGTTGTGGTATTACTTAGGTTGAGCCTATCATAAGCATTAAGGTCACTACAAATCAACTTCTCTTAGAACAAATGTACCTTATTGAGATAAAATTCGATACAAATCTTTGAGCGTGACTCATATAATGCATATGTATTCCCCATCGACGCTAATGGTAATATCTATTTCCTTATAAGGAAACATTTGACATACTTTGATAGAGAATCCAGTAGTTCTTTCGGTTGAAATTCATAAAATCTTTCTCTTAAAATAATTTATCAGCAATATAGGCTTCTCAAGTTCAATACCTGTTAGCAACTTTTTAAAGTATTGATGGAGGTTTCCTTCCTAACCACTTAAATGGAATAGTGCAGTACGTCAATATCTTGACTGTTTTTTTGCTTTTCAAGTTACATGTGCTATTGATTTTAGTTGTTGCTAAGTCCTGAAGTGATTTCGTTTTTGTTGTCTGGTACAGTTCTTTGTTTCTTATTTTACAGCGCCAAAATGTTCGAAGAAGGATACTTTTCGACAATATTCACAGGTTCAAAACCATTCTAAGCACTGACCTTAGAAAACGGTTATATACAGCTGGCAGTTTAGATATTTCTTAACTTTTTGGGTACCATACATGACATCCATATGAAAGACTCGATCTGACAAGGCAACTTCAGAACATGATTAGAGTTTTCATTTTAATGTTTTCGTTTTGTAGCAATTTGTAGGTTTGGGCAAAATTACACTTAACATAGACTATTTATGTTCAATTTCTTTATTTTCTATACTAAATTTGTCATAATTGATGTATATGAAATGTTTAGTGTTTATTAATTCGACATTCTGAATTTTCTTGGTGGATTCAAGTAATATGACATCATTGCTTTCACTCTAATTTCAGACTATCGTTTTTGTTTTGGAATTGTTGAGTCCTATTTCTTGGAATGCATGAGAAAAAAGGCTTTTTGTTCAAGATCATCCCACTTATGAATATCTATGTCATCGGCATACCTCCCGTTATCAGATCTTCGGCCCGGAGAGGGAAATCATTATTTTCATTTATTTGAATCTTTTGGGATGTGGTATGGAATGCTTAACTATATACCGATCTATTCACATCTATTCTTGTAAATGCACAGGGCATAGTTCTAGGAAAAAATTGGACTGAAGCTCTCATTTCATTCTTGTTGTACTTCGGACTAAGTTTAAAATATTTTCGTGTTAGGCTCTTCGCCAGGCATGTAAGATTTTGTGGGCTGAAAAAGTTGCTCTATTAGATCGATGCATTCAGTTAAGTGGGAACTCAGAAAGTGGTTGCCAATAGAGCAAAACTGAAAGTATCCTGATGCCACCTGATGCTGTTGTGAGGTCGACTAGCAATTTACTAATCAAGGGATATGCAATTTCCTGGAATTATTCGATGACACAACATACCAGCATAACCAGAACAAAAATCGAACAGAGTTGTGAGGAGTTGATTTTCATAAAACTTTGAGAGTCCGTTAATATTCTCACCATAATTATTGAGTTCTAAATTTACCCTTTCATTTGTAGGTATTTTTCTTGGTTTATGTGGGAAGAAGCGAATTATTTATTTTATTTGCTGGTGTTGCCAAATTGATCAAATCCTAATTAGGTGTTGTATATTCTAACATCTTTCTGACGTGTACGATATTTTTGGTTAGAATATCTGGTGAATTCAGTATCTGTCTATATTTCTGAGATGATGTACACTATTTACATTATTCGGAATGTTGTACGTTTCGGTCTTCTTCAGATGGTTGGAATGTTGAACGCAACCATTTATGGAGTAGACTATTCTAGTTCCACGTTCCATGTCAGTTAGCTCCGGTTAATTCTCCTCTCCAAGTTCTCCACTGCCTTAACTGGGTATTGAACTCACACTCTTTGGGTCCTGTCACTGGATCTAACCAACGCCTTTATCCACTGTGGACATCTGTGTATGAATTTCTGGGTATTATAAACCTAATGTTTTCAGCAAACCATTTTTTACCAGTGGTCATATTGCAATTTTTGTTATCATATTTCTCTGGCACTCCTTATTACTGGTTCCCATATTGTATTCATTTCTATGCTTGGTCGGCTCAGGAAATTTTTGTACATTGCAATTCCAAATCCATGTTATCTTTTCCCCTTGTATCCTGCTCAAAAGAAATGGTATCCCAAATGCGTAATTGTCACTACTAAATCGAGACATCTCTTGCATACAAACAACACCAAGTCTTGCTTTCTTGCATTTTATTTAAAAGGAAGTTCAGCCTGAAATCATTTGATCCTGACTGGATGTTGATTTGTTATATTTTACACTTGAAGAACTTAAGTTTTGATTTTGTAGACATTTTAGTTATGTTAGGTTGTAGGCTAGACCTTTCTTTACGTGTAACGGAAATTTCCGTAGTCAACTCAAGGATTTTGAAAGCTACTCTCAGTTTTTTTTAATAAATCTTTATGCTAGAAATGTTAGCAAATACCTATAATGTGAATGGTTGCTGGCCTTTGAGTTGGATATTATTTCATTTCTCTAGACTTCATTAGCATCACCTTCTCTCATTTACTTTCTGTCAGGCGACACTAGCGATTAATCTGGATAAAAAGAAATCTCGCTGAAAATTATTACAAAGGAATTCAAATAAATTTTATTCTCAAGACACATTCTCAGGAAGTACGACAATCACAAATTCAAGTAAGGCAAGTAATCGGCAATCACAAATTCAAGTAAGGCAAGTAATCGGCAATCACAAATTCAAGTAAGACAAGTAATCGGCAATCACAAATTCAAGTAAGACAAGTAATCGGCAATCACAAATTCAAGTAAGACAAGTAATCGGCAATCACAAATTCAAGTAAGACAAGTAATCGGCAATCACAAATTCAAGTAAGACAAGTAATCGGTAATCACTTTTATCCTAACTACACTCACACATAATTTTTTTCTTGTATGCATAATTCAATACTCTTCTTTTTCTATGTGTTGTATCCCGATCATGGCTCTCCACAATTTCCTGTCCTTTGTAGCTCTTATAAATTTTGTCTTTTTGTTATCTCTTCACCATCAATTTACTTCGGTTCACTCGTTTCGTCATGTGTTGTTTTCCTTTGCCCCTCTTGCTTTCAATATGTTTTGTATCAAATTTTCTAAACCATGTTTCCTCATTAGAAATTTCAACTGTCACTTCACCATTTTAAATATAAGTGTTTTTTATTTTTTGTTTCTATTTTATCTAAAACTTGTTCGTTGCTCACATGTACCGTGCATTGTATTCATAAAATCACATGTCTGTTGCTTTAAGTCTCCTCTGCGTCTGGGAGTAGATCATCCGCTATTTACTGCTATGTAGGAGGACTGGTATTACGTAACATTTCAGTACTATTTTATATGTTTCTAACTAAATTTTCCTGTTTCTTAATACTTTGCTTAGGTTTTAGATGCACCTTCAGATTTCGTTTTCGTGCTTCCTGTTAAAACACTTTCTAAATATTTAAATCGTTTCACTTATTTCATTTTGGTATTTCCATTTTGTCAGTTACATGTTGGGCTGTTCCTTTATGCGGGGCTTAAATACTTTTAACTGCTATCTGTTAAAAGCCTGATATGCATCATTGGTGATATGGATGAAATACACCAGATATAAGGTTTATTTAGAATCTTATATTTGTCATAGTCGTCTACTCAGCTAATTTGAAAAAAAAATTTAAAATGGTGTTTTTGGAGTTCGGTCAAAATATTATTTATTTTACACGATCTTTGACGAAGTATTTACGGGATTAATGGTCGATATATTTGTGTGAGAGTCGTAGCCATTGCTGTCTGACGATTTCGAAGTAGTAAGCTTTCCTCCTCGTTTATAGAAACGGGGCGTAATTAAATAAACACGATTAGTTTAATTAATCATGTTACGCTGTTTCTTACTTTAATAGATTGTGAGATTACGTGACATATTTCTTTCTAAATATTCCGATCCATTTGCGACCTTATTCGTATAAAACCAACTATCGGACTCCATCTGAATTTCGGACGAAATCTTTTATTTTTATTTTCTGGACCATAAACATACAGTAATCCCTCGATTAGTGCGGCTAATGTGTAGATTAAAAGATACGCACGAATTGAAAACGCATTAATCTAATATAGTAACTTATAGGAAATGATGTAATTTGTACTCCAAATTTTAGTCTTATTCGCAACTAATTTCTAATTTTTAATTAAAATATAAGTACATATAAGATAATAAAAATGTTATGAATTAATGTTTATTAATTTGATTTTTAATGAAAAAAATATTTAGAGTGGTTTACTGTATGGTATTCTTCTGTTCTTCATATAATTGGTGGTACTGAGAAATTGCACCTTCAAAGTTTCCAAACATATCATAATCATTAGTATTTTAACCGAAAAATGATATTTATAATCTTTTCCATAGTAATTGTATACATCTTTTATATTTCATATTTCGATATTTTTAAATAAATATAAATTAAATCGTCCCTTTTTTTTTTTTTTTTTAAAAAAACAAAAATCAGAAATTTCTGTCAAAATAAATATGAAAATATCAAAATATTCAAAAAAATTTAAGAAAAAGAACTATTCAAATATGTATTTTTATTATCGGCATATGTTATACAATTTATCTATTTATAAATGTCCGTTTTTTGTTTTTTTTTAACGTTACTGTAATTACTTAGATAACGTAATACCTCACAAACAAAATCGTTTCCCATTTGGAAAATTTTTAATTAATCGGCAACTACAATAAATGAATTTTCAATTACTGTGGTTAAAATGAAGCATGTTTTATCGCACTAATCGAGTATTATGTATGCAGTAATCAAATTTTGGTATATAAAAATTTTAACGCACTAATCGAAAAAAAAGCAGTGCTAATACATTATCACTTGATAACATGTTTTTGATATATCATTATTTAAATAATGATATTAAATTACATATTTATCTATTTCATGTAATTAGTATCAGCAAATAATTTTTTCTGAAAGAGCTTTTTAAATAAAACACACACATATATATATATATAGTTACTCTATGTTGGAAAGTTTTTCCATGAAAATAATTTAAAACCTAGTTTCCACCGTCTCCTTCAAAATATTCCCTTTCGGCTGTTTGAACACTGACTCATAAAAGGCCCTGCTGAGAAAGGATAGGGCAAATACGCATACTATATTCATTTTGCGTACACTGATCATATTTCTTGATCTATTGGGCAGTCTTTCGTGTGTGTGTGACAGTGATTATCCAGGAATCCCTCGATTAGTGAGGCCAATGTTTATATCAGTAACTATAAAAAGATCAGTTTTCAATTACTATGGTTAAAGTGAAGAATGTTTTACAACATTAATCGAGTATTATATATGTACTAATCGAACTTTGCTATATGAAAATTTTAGCGCACTAATAGAAAACGTATTAATCGAAGGCGCATTAAATGAGGGATTCCTGTACATAGTAACAAATTTTTAGTCTTACTTTTTATTCTTGCTTTTAAATCTATTAAACACAATCGGGGGACGTGTGATTTTTTTTTTTTTTTTTTTTTTTAGTTCGATTTTCTCGATTTCTCTGCATTAAATAGTACTTGTATCTAAAAAATATCACTGCTCAAATATTTTAATGAAACATCGACTCGAATTTTTTCTTACAAGACAAATTATATTCCGGCTTTCAACAAACCACAATAGGTTTTAGATTTTGTATTATCTCTATATGCCTCACTATCATGTTATAATAAGGTGCTAAGTGCAGTGTTACTTATACCGTGAACGTAAAGTCTGTCTGGAACAATAGCTACAGTAACCTAAGCTGCAAAACAAGGACAGTCATTGAGTGTGCGTGTCATTTTTATCAATTTTCAAATGGCACCCAGCAACAAGCAGGAATAGTGAGGACATACAAGGACTTTATGACTCCCTTTCTAACCCCACCCCGACTCGTGGCTCACAATCTATGAACACTTCAGAAACCGAAAACACAAAATCCTACTGTTTAGGAAAAATAAAGACTTACTGCTTTGTTTGATTGCGGTTATATGGAGCTTAGTTTTGCGGTTTTCGTTTAACTACAATTATTAATGATTGAGAAATTAGCACATTTTCTTCTAAATTTAAAAAATGCATTGTATCTGTCATATAGCTTAAAATTCAACATCCCATAAAAGTCTTTCTCCGAAATCCACAGCAGCTTGGTGAGACTGTGGCCCTATACAACGCAGAAGTTTATTAGTATAAAGGTTGATAAGAATCCTTTCAGATTAAATTTTGAACATTTTTTTTACAAATGAGAATTACTTTTAAGTTTTCGTGTTGTATTCAACTAGAAATTTTCAAAGTGCGTTCAAGATTTAGCCTAAAGGTTATCAAGCTTTTATTTCTTTTTAATAAACCGTCTTTCGAAACGTTTAACGTGCATCCTAAATTTTAAGCTAAAATTAAAAAAAAAAAAAAGCAATCAAAAAAGTAAATAGAGAAACACAGTAATGTAAGAAGGAAAAGTATAATGTTTAGTTGCACATAGAAAATAACGTAGGTAGTAAAATTCAGCTCCTTAGATTTCTACAGTTATCAGAATCTTTGGAAACTGGATGTTCGCAATGGTTAACTTTATTCTTAGAATTTACCGTTTCTATTCTTCGCAATATTACCCTTAAGAAAGGTCTGAATCCATTTCTTCTTTCCCGTTATACGTTAAGTGCCGTGTGGCAACCAATCTAAGAGAAAGAAATCTATGAATTTAAAACTATGAACAATGCAAAGGGATTCTTCAAAAATCAAGGCAATTCTGATGTAAAAAAAAAATAAAGAAATCTGTTCTGTAACATGGCATAACAAATGTTTGGTCGTAAAGAGTATCAGTAGTAGAATGGACCCATTGGTAAGGTAATTAACGATATACATCATTTAAACGTATGAATACCCATGATAAAATATAGAATCATAAAAATCAAATTATAAATTGAGACTTGTAAGTTTCTAAAAGAAGCCGATATATATTAGAGGTCTAGCGGAAAAAAAACCTGCATTATATGTGCCGTAATTCCCCATGTATCAGGTCATCCCATAAGTTCTGCCCGAATTTTGAATAAAGAAAACAAGTGACCAAATGTTACATTTTAATTACAGATTCAATCAACAATGTATTTTCCCTGATTATCTAGGACTTTCTTCCATCTATTAACAAGCTTAATAATTCCATTACTGTAAAATTCTTTTGGCTTTGATTTCTTCCAAATGATTCTGTAAGCTACGAAATAAAATGGTAGTCTGAAGGAGCAAGATCGGGAGAATAAGGTGGATGAAGAATTTTCTCCCAACCAAGTTCTTCGATCTTTTTTGACGTGATTCTTGCTGTGTGTGGTCGCGCATTGTTCTGATAAAATATCACCCCTTTTCGATTCCCTAGAGCAGGTCTTTTTTCCCTCAAAACTTGGTTCAAACGCTCTAATTGCTGACAGTATATTTGAGCATTAATTGTTGCATTAGGTGGTAAGAATTCAAAGTGGATTATTCCTTGGCGATCCCACCAGATTGAAAGAAGCTTTTCCCCATGAAGTTCCCTTCTCGGCTGTGGCTGGGGTCCTTCCCCTTTACCAAGCCACTGTCTACGACACTTAACATTTCGATAAAAGATCCATTTTTCGTCACAAGTCTATCCAAAAAACGTGAAACAAGTTGATGAGAATGGAGAAAACAGCAGATGTCAACTCGGGATTTGAGATTGTTTTCAGACAATTCATGAGGCACCCATTTTCCAAGTTTAGGAACTTTTCCAAGTTGTTGAAGATGACGATGAACAGTTGTATGGTTTGAACTGAGAACCACTGCCAATTCTTCAACTGATAAAGCAGGATTTTCTTCAAGGGCTGCTTCAAGAAGCTTTTCATTAAACTCAACTGGACGTCCAGTTCGATCTTCATCTTCAAGGGTGAAATCTCCACCTCTGAATTTTGCAACCCATTTTCTGCAAGTTCTTTCGTTCACGAATTCCTCTCCATAAACTGAGTGAATGTTTCTAGCTGCTTCGGCTGCTGAGTTTCCTTTCTTGAACTCATAAAGCATATGTGCCTCAAATGATTCTTGGGTACATCCATGTTAGCAGGGTTTTAATCAAACAAAATTTAATTTTATAGTTCTCTGAAATAAAATTTGATCAGTTTAAATGCATCTAAACATAAAAATAATGTTCAGCTCCATTAGATATTATAAAATACTCTTTAAATTTCGTTCATTTTAACAAAAAGTTAAAATTCGGACAGAACTTATGGGATAACCTGATATAATACGCCTTCATCCATGACACGCACACCTAAAATTGTGCTGAAAGTTTGGGAAAATGCTTCTACTCATGCATAATACGCATCCCTTGTTTGCTATCAAACCCTATAAATTGTACCTCTCCAATTTCTTTAAGGCCAGCTTTCTTACTCTTATTTAAAAATGGTTTTAAACAGAATATTATTCTAATTTGGTTTTATGATAATTCTAATTCTATTTTACGGCAATTTCTTAAAGATTTTTGTGTATGTGCATAATACGTAACCCTGATTTTGCGTATTAGTTTTTGGAGAGAAAAAAAACGAGTATTATACATGGCGAATTAGGATATATAAAAATCCGGTATTAAAGGTTTACCATTTTTGATTTGTTGGTTGTTTAGTGGCATATCAACACTTCTATGGGTTATTTATAGCTGAAATCCAAATATTGTTACGGAATTTTATTTATGCATTTGGAGGGTGGGGAAATAATGATGATTTAGTGATACAAGTCTTAATCAACCCATAGCTGGGAGGAGAAGAAATGATTCCCCAACAGTTTTTGCGTCTAAGTCAGTATAACGAACGCAATGGGAATTGGAACTCGGCCCTCCGATTAACAAATCCGAGCCATTATGCATTACACCACCCGCACATCCAATCTTACAGCACTATTCTCAAGCGGTCACCCCTCTAGATACTGACCAGGTTCGACATTGCTTAACTTCAGTGATCGTATTTGAACGTGATATTTTTGGAGTGTGACATTAACGGTTTAATTAAACTTTTGGAATAAGTGTTAAGGATTTTCTATTTAATGTTTTTATTAAGCGTATCATCCCAAGCAAGGCGAGAGTGCCACTAACACGCAAGGTCTTACAGAGTGAGAGAGAGCTAGAATTAAAGGGTGTTTGAGGAAAGGATATAGAGAAGGACGGGGATCAGGACCAAGACATCAGAAGATGTCGATTGACATTACATTTGAAGATTATAGCTATCGGGGAAGCAAGTGTGCGAGAAAAACATTCTTTAGCTTGCTGGTCATTTTGTAAAACGTCTTCAGTGAAACTACATCTGGATTTCTAAACGTGTTTATGAAATCTTTGTTTTGAGCCTAAATCCAAAGTCTCACGGGCGACTTTTTTTCTTTTTTCTTTTTTTTTAGTTTTCTCTTCAATATTAAATGCAAAATAAAATAAAATGTGAGAGTCTCATATAGAATGGGTCTCATCTCACACGCGGGAACCAATCGTTCTCAGTTACTGACAGAATTACAGTTAATTATGCTTCTAAGTTATCATGTAACGCTTATTTTGCTTTTTCGGGCACATTTCAATTTCGAGATGTCATTTCCGTATGAAATTCGATTCTAATTGACTACTCGACATAGAGTTGTAGCCAAAAAGTTGGACTTTTAAAAAATCGTACTAGAGGAATTCGTTCAATTTCCACTAGGCTTGGCATTCAACTTTTAGCCCCTTATCTCCTTAAACCAAGTTACTGTCACTTGAGAATCATTTATTTATCGTGAAAGAAGGTCCTTTTTAAAAAGGCTTGCTTCCAGATTCTTTCACGCGAACCCGGGGGCCCCAAATCTCTATCCAGTTTCTAACCTTAATCAATAATCTCCCCGGTATCATCAGTTCCCTACTAAACAGATGACACTATTATTTACACCTGTCTCAATAGCAAATCCGTCAGATCAGATAGAGTAAACCTGAAAGCTGCTCTTGAAAAGGATCACCAATCAGTGGCAAACTGGGGCAAGAAATGGCTAACATTAGTATGGCCGACACTAGACTCCAGGAGATCAAGACACTATGCTATTTTTGGCATCACGTTCTTTGACTGGTTTGAAGTGGAACAACTACATAGAATCACTAGCTGCATCTGCTGCAAGGAAATTTGGGTCGCTGTGTCGTGGCGAAATTTTTCTCCTCAATCAACTTGCTCATTTATAAATCTACCATTCGTCCATGCATCGAATACTGTTGCCGTATCTAGTCTGATGCCCCGGCTCTACATCTAGAGATTCTTGACAAATTAAAAAAAAAAGGATCTGTAATGTAATCGATCATGACCAATCATCTAGACTCCAGTCACTTTCTCACCGACGTGATGTCTTCCTGGTGTCTTTTCTACAAATTTTTTCATGGCAACTACTCTGTGTTTTTTTTTGTTTTTTGTTTTTTTTTTTGCTTGGTTACCAAACTACATGAATTTAAGCATGCTACTAGATTGGAATCTAGGCCCGACAGTTTTACTGTTGAAATAGATAAATGCAACAGCCACTTCTCTTTTCTCACACTCCCCATTTGTGGAACTCCCTTTCTTTACTTACAATCTTAAAAATTTAAATGCAGTGTTAATCCCCATCTTCTGTGTTTCTGTTCATTTCTTGTCCTTTCATCAATCTTCCTTATTCTCGCTCTTCGAGTTCGCTTACCCTGTGTACTAGTAGCACTGCCGCCTTGGCTTCGAAAATTATTAGAAACAAAGATATACAGGCATTGCTAGTTAATGAAAAAAAATTATAATGGAAAATTGTATTAAATAGAATGCAAATATTTTCAAAGAAATTTGTACACATGTTCAATTTTAGCAAAGCCAAAATTCATTATCCATTAAAACCACACTCAACATTGCAAACGGCCTGGATAATCTTGTAAACGATTATATCTATCCGAACGCCGAATCGAGGTGAATGTGACATAAAACCCAGTTTAGTGCGGAGTTCTACCGCCTACATCGGTCTACAGATGAAAGAAATGTCCAACCTTTCCACTTCTGGGAACGCCTCAGGCGCTAGTTAATAACCCTATCTCTCTCCCGAAGGAGAGTTATTGCCCGAGGAGACGTACCTCCCTGATACCTGATTTAAACATTTAATTTTGCGCCTCAGTACGAAAAAGTCCGTGAAGTAATTACAAGCTGGGAAAAGGTGGTTCTAATTAATAGTGGGTGGTTATCCCGTCCAAAATAGCGGTCTTCAATGAGTTGTTAGTATTGAAAAACGTTCACTGTAGACGTGGATCTAGAATTTAAAATATGAGGCGACAACTATTAACAAACCTGAAATCCTTTTCAACTTCTTTCAAAACAGTTAACAAAATATTATTTCTTTAGATCATTCATTCGAACGATTTATTAAGTCCAAATAGTAACTTTGGAGTAGTAAATTGCGTGGTGTGTATTTTTCAGTCGAAGTAGATATTTACTTGACCCCCCCCCTCACAAGGTCTATTTTTAACGTGAGGACAAGAGTGTCTTCACTCAGGCTGCTGGTCCGAGCTAGTCTAAGCGAGTCATAGCTTGTCTTGGCTTTGTCAGAGCCGGTCCGAGCTAGTCGTAGCCGTGATGCTACCAGCACAGGGACGAAGCCAGGGGCCAGGTAAGTATCTTTCCCAGTCGAAGTATTTTAAATGCTGGTTTTTGAATTTGGTTTGTTTATCGACCACTAACGGCAATAAAAAATAAACCAGAAATACAGCCACTCATTCAAGTTTCTTTCCCATGCCAGAGAAATCTGTTTCGAACACTGATATACAAATTATACCAACAAGGCAGATTTGTGCAAAAACCATATTTAATGTGCTTCTTCTCAACAGGCAAAATTTCACCTGGCATATATATATATATATATATATATATATATATATATATATACACACATATATATATATATATATATATATATATATATATATATATACATATATATATATATATATATATATATATATATATATATATATATATATATATACACACATGTCACGGATACCAGTACATATATACATATGAATCACGGTCGCAAAATGTCTTTGCATTATAGGTACAAAATAGATCATTCCGCCATAGATATGTAATAGACCTTTCTGTCAGACGCACGTAATGAATTTTTCCGCCATCGGCGCGCAGTCTTTGTGCCCTAGGCATGAAATAGATCTTTGCGACATAGGCTCTCAATAGATCATTACGCAATAGAGACACAATAGGTTTTTGATTCATAGGCACGCAATAGATCTTTGTGCCATGAACATGTAATGGAACTTTACGCCATAGACACGAAATAGGTCTTCTCGTCATGGGCATGCAATCGATCTTTGCGTTCTAGACACGTAATGGATCTTTGCGTTATAGGCACGCAATAGATCTTTGCGCCATCGAGACGTAATAGACCTGTGCGTTATGGACAAGTAAAGGATCTTTTATATTTTCTATTGAATAGATCAACTGAATATGAATGGAGACCGAAAGATATTCTGAATAGGAATAGATGGATCTCCTTTTTCAGATTTATTTTCTCGGTCTCTGAACAGACTTATCTCTGCTCTCACCCTTATTTGAATCAAGTACATTTTTTTCAAATATTCGTCTGTGTGCAAGAAACAGAAGACAACGGCCACTTGTCAGATAAATAATAGTGATCAGAACAAATATACGCCATCTTTTCTTTTCTTTTTCTATCAATTTATACTTGCCCTCTTTTTTTTTTTAACCGTTGACGTTATGGTATTTCTTTTCATTTCTCTTGCCGTGCAACCGATAACTCAGGTGCACCAAATGACTGACCAATCAAGTAAATTCGTTTTTCACACACCTATTTTGTTAGTGGTTTGCATGGAGAGCAACCATTTTAATAGTTGATTGTTGTCAGGTCAGACAGATTGCTGACTGTCGCCAATTTTAATTTTCTCTTTGTTTGGGATTGGCATCGGCTTATAGATTTGTTTTTGATTTTTTTTTAAAAGATAAACGAAAAATGCCGGGCGATTAAAGATTATCAAAAAGAGATAATAAGGGGAAATCTTTTTTTGTTTTTTTTTTTTTATCCACATATCATTTTATTAATTTCTTTTCTTTTCTTGGTTTTATGATGTCGAGTCTGCCATAAATAGTGAGCTAATTCTCATCAGATTCTCTCGTAATCAGTTTCTTTGAAATCAGAAACATATGGAAAGGAATGGAATTGGCGAGAACAGTTATTGCCATAGAGGAATATTTAGCATTCGTCGCCCGAACAGTTAATGTCGATTTAAAGTTATAAAATCTTTTTCTGAATATAACTTTTCAGGACATTACACTTCTGAAGTCTACTGTTATCTCTCTTTCGACTACTGGTGGGTGTTTCCCATTTTGTTCAAGGCAGTGTGGATAGTCAGAATCTTAATTATTTCGTTATTTTATCTTATATGTGCTAACCATTTTTCTTTTTATTGCTATTGGAAGTCTTTAAGTTGTGCGTACTTATTATTATTTGATAAAGTTCTGTGTTTCCGATTTTGTAGCGCCAACATAATGGTCTGATGAAGCATTGTCTTTAAAACCCAGAGGTCTCATTCACTTTAAGCCATTTTTAATCATTGCTCTGAGAAACCGTCTGTAAAATGAGGATAGTTTAGACATTTCTGAACAAATTTGACGCCATACGTAACACCCATATGGGAGTCTAAACCTAACGAGACTGTTTGAGAATAAGACGACTTTTCAGGCGTTTTTTTTTTTTTTTTTTTTTGTGGCATTGTATGAAGCTGGACAAAAGTGACCATAGTGTAAACTGGCATGTATTTAATCCGTATAAAAATCCTATTTTCTTAACGTACTCGCTAAAGAGAAATCAATAAGACTGTCTTCATTAAATTTTAATGTTTATTATTGGAAATAACATTAAATTTGAAGGATTATCAAAATAGGATGATAAAAATACTACAATGTTTAACTTCAAATTACAAAAAAGTTAAAATTCAATTTGAAGAAAGCTCAACCTCAAATTAAATAAAATAAAGCTGAATTTCCATTTAACTTTTTATTAATGCGAAAATATTTAGTATCACTCTATAAATTTATCAGGCATTGGAAGTTCAATGCGTTCTCTGGCCAACATTGATCTCTCAAAATTATGTGAAGAATTGACATGATTGAAAGAGTCGTAGATCTTCCTGCAACTTAGGTTTCAAAATTCCTACACTAGAATTTAGTACACTACTTCTTTGTTGGGTAAGACGGGCATTAGTCATTCAATTTGTTAATTACAAAAGCAGATTTATTTTGAAATTTTCTTCAAAGACTATTGACGGCCCGGAGTTCAACACATGAAAAATCCGCATTTTTGTTCACATAATTCAATGATCGGAAATAAATGCGATGATTTTGCAAATTAGAACTTTACACATTTTTTCAGATCCAGTCATAAAGAGCACTCAGAATTTGAAAAGAGGGTCTGTTCTCCTCCGTTTACCAGTGTCGAGCTCGGTCTGCAATTAGATAAGGGACTGTTTGTAAACGGCGAGTACTGTAAGCGACCGCCTACAACCCGAAACTTGTTTCGTCTTTAAATAACTCACAAATCAATTAATCGTCAGGCGGTTAGCTTTTCAGCGCCCGCTTGCAGATTATTACTACAGTATAAAATATTTCAATTTCTATGTTTAGAATGTCACCTTTAATTATTTTTGTGTGTGTCAACACCGGTCTACTCGGATTCGAACACGTATTGAAATAACGGAATAGGTTTTCCAGAAATTAATCAAACCGTTAACGCATAGGAAACTTTCGTAATCAGGAAAAGATTGCTGAACTGATGTCATCTTTCTTCTTCTTATATGACAGTATATGCTAAAAATTAGCTAACAGATGAAGAGACTTTAAGTAATATAGATTTAGTTCTATACTTAATAGACATATGAGCAATAAGGAATTTTCAAGGAAAATGGTAACTAGAAGAATATTTTTTTTTTAAATCATAAAGAATATAATTAAAAATTTAGGGCATATTATGAGGAAAGAGGGCTTGGAAAATTTAAAACGCACAAGATATATCAAAGGAAGTGGGTCTGGAGGTAAAAGGCGACATTTGGTGAATGGATGTCAGAGCGGGGACACGGAGAGATGTTTAGATACAAAAGATACCGGAAGTTGTGGTGAGCCATGTTCTGAATGGACACGGTATATAAAAGATGAATATAGCTCAGTAGCTAAGCATGAAATGAAATAAGTATTTTTTCTACATCAGTTAAATTCGTTGATGATATTTTTGCTTTTTGTTTGATACTAATATTGCTTTTTTATCATTTCATTTCACCCCAAGCAAGGTAACAGAGCCACTAATGGAGTTACTACATGTGAAAGTGATCTCTGTTATAGTATTATTGTCTTGATTTACGGATTCGTTTGGGGAAAAATAGGAAATTGCCATTTACTAGGAATAAATGACTATGATGTCGGAAGCATTTTGATTTATATCCGGTCTTCTGCAAGTACAGATAATGCTAGACGAAATTGCAAAAGCACAAAGCTAAAAAGCACAATATTTAAAAATAGGCCACAGCTCCTATTCAACGGTACTCTTCATCTGTTCTACATAGGTTTAGAAATAACATCACTAGTTAGCGAAGGGGTGGTATCACCTGTTAGGGCCCTAGCTATTGGCAAACAGTTAACCCTCAAACAAAAACAAAACACTATTAAAGCATAAAAATACATTTTTATATAAAAAAAAATACCAATGGTATATATTTATAGCAAAATTATCAATGATAGTATTTTAAAGTAAAATGAACAACTATACATTTTATCTATATTTGAAACCATACAATTGCATTCAATATATATATATATATATATATATATAATGTGTGTGTATATATGTTACAGTATTGTTCACTTTTCCAAAACCCGGGAACCACTCGAGATAGAGGGTTGCGTTAAGGGGTAGTCTATATAGGTAGGAAGGGAAGATAACGATTAATTCTAGACTTGAACGGGAAAACATCCTCTTGGGAGTTCCACTGGGCAGTGGTTCCCGGGAAGAAACATTTTGAGAGGAACTTACTTCTCGCCGACCGAATACGGAAAGAATATGAGTCGTTTGCTACTATGTAATGGAAGGCATATAATTGCGTTCAAAATATATTAAATTTGAGGCTATTTAATTGTGTTCAAATTGTTTAGATATCGGCATTAAATAACCCATAGAAGTGTTGATATGCCGCTAACCAAATTCAACCAACCTAGATAGTCTATGACACAAATTATAGGGACCGACATTTTAAGATTATCAAGAAAACGCACATGTACGTCGACATCAAATAATGTAAGTTTTGTAAAGACGTATAAATACGTTCATAGCAGCGGAACAGTTAAGAGAAGGAGAGCATCCTTATGATTGAGCAATAATTAAATTAACTGAAAATTTCGACACTCACTGACTATAACTTTCTGTTGTAATTCAAGTAATATTAAATGTCCGAAATATTTCTAGATGTATAAACTTGAATATCTCTTTGAAAAAATTTGATGAAAATCAGTGCTTAGCTCTCCCAGGTAGTCTGAGTCGTAAAAAGAGAATTTTCTGCCTAGAATAAGCGCAATGTTATTTCTTGTCTGGATTAGAGAGATATCGCGTGAGATTTAAAGGAAGTCGAGCTTTGATATGTAAATCACTTGTCGGAAATGGTTTAGAGTTTGTCTCTTATGAACATCTTCTGTTTACTATTGTTTGAATTTACTTGTCTTTGAAAATGGAATCCACGCGTTTTTCACTAACTCTGGCTATTTTCAAATGTTTTCTAAACATTACCCTCACCATTACAGTCTGAATGTTATGCTTTTTTTTCCTGACTATTAACAAAAGTGTCATTAACATTAAGACCACACCTAAGTTGAACATCGAACGAGTACAGGAGTAAGATTTCGAGTTATTGTCGCTATCTGGATTGATTAAAGTTTCATTTGTAGTTTTTTTTTCTTTTTTTCTTTTTTTTGTTGTTGTTGTTGTTTTTTGGGGTTTTTTTTTGTTTTTTGTTTTGTTTTTTTTTTTGTTTTTTTTACGATGAGGGTTTTCGTGACCACTGCTAGATAAAAAAAAAAGTTATCGGCCTACAGAAATCTACATAGGTTCAAAAGTGCCCTAACTTGAAACGTATATTTTTTTCTAATATTCCGGTCTTTCTGTCTATATTTCCGAGATAAGGTATTACGTACACTATTTATATTATTCAGACTATTGTAATAAATATGGCAACAAAGATGAAGACAATAGTCCGAATAATGTAAATAATATTCCGGTCTTTTATAAAGGAAATTACATTCTTTTTTCAAGTTTTAATAATTTTCAAATTTTAATAATTTTAAGGTTTTAATACTCATGTCCACACTTTCCATCAGTTACAACTTGTCCACTCAAACTATAAGGCATAAAGCACTGAGGTGTGGCATAATGGTTAATGAGGTTAGTCTGGTTGCTAAGTATTGAGTTCGACACTCCATACAAAATTTGACATTAAATGATCCAAAAATGATTGAAATTTCTCTAATATAATCGACCAAACTAAACATTATTAGTAGTAGTATTCGTAGTGGTATTAGTAGTAAAGCTATATGAATGTTGACACAAGATATATGGTTGTTATCGCTAGAGAATGAGTGCCAACATGTCTCTCAAATGTCTTTCAATTATCCATAGTCATATCAGCATTACTGTGGTTTGAATTTTTCAACTCTTCCTAGGATTTCTAATTATTCCAATTTTTATTCTCCAATTTTTCTCAAATGTACAAATGCACCTCCTATTATGGGCACGTTCCTCAACTTCTGCAGATTCATTTTCTGTCATTGTCCCGTTCTTTAATTTTCCCGCCTTCGTCGACTTTTGTTTTCCGAGTAGCCGCTTGGTGAGATTTTCACTATTTTGTTTTTTTTTTTGTTTTTTTTTTTTGAGTTTTACAAAATCTATTCTTCTGGCACTATTGGTTTCCAATTCATATTTTTCTAGGTATGTCCATTAGGTCACGTAAAAATCGGCATATCACGATTAAAAATGACTCATATATCAACGAAAACAAAGTTTTGTTTATGTTATGTTTATGTTGTTATGAAGAGGAAAGACCAAAGTATTTTTAAAATATTTTTGAAATTTTTAATCCTTTCTAGCACGTAGAAAATTTTGCTTAAAAAATTGTTTTTTTTACGACAGCGCAATAGAGTACTAAAAAAGGTTTGTTTTATTTTGCGCTTTTCCCGAGGAAAACACGTTAATTAGGAAATTCTTGCAAAAATGAAATAATTGTTGGATTTTAATGAAATTTTCAGGACTTATTCAGAAATGAATGAAATTATTTTGGAAATTTTTTTTTTCAGAAAATCTTGTTAAAAAGATTTTTTTTTTAAACATGTTTCCACCCACTTACATATTTTCAAGAAATTTCAAGAAATTAAATACACGCCCCGCGGATTTTTTTTTATTAGTTATAAACAGGAATGTTTGTAGAAAGTAAATCACCAGTTTTTTTTTTAAAACATTTACTTTTCTTAGAGAAAATCAAATTTGAATTGTAAAAAAAAAAAATGTAAAAAAGTATGACATTTAATTAATTAGAAAAGCTTACACCTGTTTTTGTAGATACGTTATACTAAGGACATTATTTTGTGAAGAAATAAATTTTTTTCGATGAATAATGTATTTTTTGCAAATTTTTTCCACATTTTAAAATTTTTTTCATTAACGTCTTAAATACTTCAAAAATCTTTTAAAATTCTTTATTTCTTTCAGCCAAATAATGCAATGATAACGTTAATGAAAATGTAAATTTACAAATCGAACTTTGAAAAGCACATAACAGTCGTTTACACAAAAATATTTTTAAAATAATTTTAAAAATAAATTTTTATTGAAAAACGTTCATAATTTCTATGTATGGAAATGTATACGCGACATAATCCTTAAAAAGGTCACGTGATTTGTGTCGTCTGGCACCGCAGTTATTTCACTCCTCCGTCCAGTTCAGATACACATCGTTAACGTGTTTGCAGAAATTAATAAAAAAAGTTTAAAGAATTATCTAAATAATAAAAAAAAGTTTAAAGAATTATCTAAATAATAAAAAAAAAGTTTAAAGAATTATCTAAATAATAATAAAAAAAGTTTAAAGAATTATCTAAATAATAATTAAAAAAAAGTTTAAAGAATTATCTAAATAATAAAAAAAAAAAGTTTAAAGAATTATCTAAATAATAAAAAAAAAAAGTTTAAAGAATTATCTAATTTTATTGCCATTATTATAGAGTTTTGTCCCTTTATTCTAATAAAACTAAAAGCGTTCACTCAGATTTCTAATAATTTTCATTTGGGGTCATCCGTAGTAGCTGTCGTCACTCGTCACTCAACACGTAGATCAAATATTGGATAAAAACACCAGTACCAATCGTTAATAATTGGTTGTACTACTTTTTTTATGCTAGAAGTAAGTAATAATTCTTTTAAATCAGATTAATTTAACATTAAATTTTCTAATTTTACTAAAATAACGTGTCAAAACTTTGTTAAATATTTTTAAAAATCGATAAATTTGTGTTTGTTTACAAAAATTCTTAAAATTAAGAAAATGGCGGGATTTTTAAGAAAATTTGAAATTCAATACTAAATTTGACATTCCAATGTATATAGTTTCTATCTGAAATACACCAGAATTGTTTACTTAATGGAAATAATAAATTTAATGATTAAACTTTCAATTAAAGCTAAAATGAAATCTTAAAGCATGTTTTTTCATTTTTTAAAATTTATTTTAAAGTTAGGTATCGAAAATTTTTCCGAAAAAAAGTGGAGGTCCCTATATTTTTCTCAAAGCGTTATTAATTTCAACCCTCTTTCCTCTTCTAAACATTTAGGTTTTATTTGTTTGTTTATCATCTTAACTACAAAATCCTTAGTCTGTTGGATGACACTCGTGTTTATTTGAGCGCTGTTTTGGTTTTTTTTTCTATCACTGCTTTCATTTGTATTTTCGACGAATTTGTGTGTGTTCTATATCGTTCGATTTGTCTTTTAATACTCTTGCGTCTCTGTGGAATTTAAGTTTGCCAGATCATGCTTTGTGTGAAAACCCAATTCTAATATATTTTGAATTTTGCTACTTATGATTTGGAAATAAATTGCCCTGATTATTTATCAGTTTATTTGGGGTGCTTCCGAGGAGAAACTCTGTTGGGGGTGCAGTCGAGGTGAATCTCTTGGTGGGGGGGCTGCCGAGGTGAATCTCTATTTATGGTACTAATGAAGTAAATCGCTATTTTGAATAAGCCGAAATTTAATATCACCAATCATTTTAGTCTAAATCACATTTCATAACTTGGAACTAAACATCTATTGCAAAACTTCATAACTTGCAAAAATATCCAGAATTCTGTTTTGAAAGAGAAAATTAATTGAAAATTGCGCCAGAGATTTCTTCCTGAGTCAAAGCCGGCATGGGCGCTTCATTCCATCTAGAAAATAGCAGGTGAATCCGCAATCCTCTCCATGGTTCACACCAGCATGCTCGACTGTCAGCTCACAGGAACCGCTATTTCCGGCTATACCAACGTGACAGCTCTCATTATAACAGGTGCCTATTTGCTATTGCTCGTAACAAATGTAAGCGAGTCCTCTAAGGAGCTAAGTCAGTGTTTGCTGAGAGAATGAAGTAACGCACAACCTCTTAAAACTTTGACACTCGTGATTACTGGCGTCTCTGTAATAGGGTACTAAACAAATGCAAGGTCTCTATTCTCCTCACTGTGCAATCGATTTGATGTGTTATCATCCTCTATTGGTAAAGTTGAATGCTTTGTCCGTAAATTCTCCTCAAACTCTACTCTTGACTCATTCAGAGTATCCGTGCCTAACTGCCCACTTAGAACTGATTCTCTGCTGAGTAATATGCATATAACCCCTTCCATGGTCCCTGCTATCATCTCTAACCTTGATACCCATAAACTATGTAGACCCAATGGTATACCTGTAATAGTCATTAAGGTGTTGCTCCCGAACTGGCTCGTTTCATCTCTAAACTCTATAATAAATGCCTCGTTGTCTCCTGCTTGCTGAAATCATCGTCTGTTGCTCATGTTTTTAAGCACACTGGGTAGCCGTTCATTCTCTCCGTTTTTAAATAACTCCAAGAGTCCCTAATCAATACTGAATTGGTTCTTCATCTTTCATCGCAGGGTCTTTTCTCAGACAAGCAATACGGATTTTGTTTCTCCGGGTCAACTACAGATGTGCTAACGATAATTGCGGAAAGAGTATATCGTGCTCTAGATAAAAACGGGGAAGCCCTGGCTGTAGCTTTGGACATTTTGAAAGCCTTTGACAGAGTCTGGCATTCAGCTCTTCTCCACAAGCTGAAATGTTACGGTATCTTCGGGGAGATTTTTTGCTGATCCACTCGTTCCTATCAAATCATGAAATGAAATTTGTCCTGAACGGTGGCCGTTCAGGACAAATTTAATTTCATTTCGTCTGCATCATTTCATACTAACGCGGTGTGCCCAAGGGATCCATCCTTGGTCTTACGTTGTTTTTAATTTTCATTAATGACATTCCTAATAACCACAGCTCTCAACTTGTCATCTACGCTGACCACACTACCATATACTCCTGCTTCGATACTAAGGCTGATCATCCCGACAAGGTCAAAATAGCAGCTGATGTACAAAACAAACTAGGACCGTCGTTAATTGGGATAAAAGATGGCTTGTCAATTTTACCGCCACCAAAACTAAACTTCTGTCTATTAATCATCTGAGTGACCCCTCTCTGCCTTCAATCAGTATGGCTAATGCTATCTTCCAGGAAAATGATTCAGTGTTAACGGACTAACGTTCTCAGCTGATATGAAATGGAAAGACTGTATTGAATCCATCGCTAGGTCAGCTGCTAAGAAATTCGGTTCACTGTGTCGTGTCAGACAATTCTTCTCTCCTGAATCTGTCTTGTGTATCTGTCTACCATTTATCGATGCTTAGAATATTGCTGCCATATGTGGTCTGCCCCCCTCTTCGATTTACTTGAAGCTCCTTGATAAAATCCAAAAAACAATCAGCAATATTATTAGTCCGGACCTGGCGGCTCGGCTTCACTCACTTGCCCACCGCCGTAAAGTTGCCTCTCTGTGCTTTTTTTTTAAAATACTTTTATGGTAACTCTTCGAATTGTTCTTTGCTATGATATAGACTGTATGTACTGAGCGCAATACTAGGCAGGCGCCAAGATCGCATCAATTTACAGTTGAGCTAGCTAGATGCAGCCGTAGCTTCAGAACTAAGTTTTTTTTTCTCGTACCTCTGGCTTGTAGAACTCCCTTCCGGCTTCATGCTTTCCAGCCAAATTGAATCTGCAAGAATTTAAATGCAATGCTAATCGGTATTCACTTT
Organism: Acanthosepion pharaonis; assembly: GCA_903632075.3. NCBI lineage: Eukaryota > Metazoa > Mollusca > Cephalopoda > Sepiida > Sepiidae > Acanthosepion > Acanthosepion pharaonis. Next base: position 100,283 of record CAHIKZ030003160.1, on the reverse strand, counting down.
TTTCTTTCTACTCATAACTAATGTTTCTGTTCCTAATTCCTCCACACTCGGTAACTCCTTTTGTGTTAGTAGCTCTACTACCTTGCTTGCAGTGATACCGATTTTTTTTAAAAAATCAGTTCTTTCCTCTTTAGCCGTTACTCTAAAACACAGCTTCGTACACAACTTGAAGGTTGAGCCAGTAGATGATCTTGTTGTATCTTCTAAATACGTTTTAGTCTTTAAAATATTAGACTACATATCATTATACTGATAGTTACTGGCTTAACAAACCCGACTAGATTCAGCATTAGGAATATAACAATTGCAATCCATAGAATTATAAATCACAGGTGAGCTCTGTGAGCGTTGAATGAACACAAATGTGCCTGATATACTCGAATACAAGCGGCCAGCCTATTACTCTAAGAATCAATGCTATCATCTATAATTTTGTGCATAATACTTGAAAATATTCCTAATAACTCATCTTAAAAAGATTACCAACATGGTCAGCGTCATCTTCATCCTAATCTGCATATCGGATCAAGTTCGTTCTGTCATTAACGTAAAACATGTCCCAGGCTTATAAATCAAATATTTGTCTAACAACAATCAAATTTGTGGTTAATTAGCTCGAATGTCATCAAACCAGGCCCGACTATAAACCAAGCGATAATCAGACTGCCAGTAAAAAGGAATTACAAGAATTAGTGTCAAGAAAGATTGAAGATTACTTTGAGAAAAAGAAAAGAATGACCCTGAATATTTATGTCCTGGGTATGACGATAAACTACATCCATCAGCCAGGCCACTGATAAAGAGGTTTTGAAGAGCGTAGATCCACCTCTTAAATGCTGGTGTTCCCAGGTCCACCCTGACACCTGGTGGTTGTACCTGTTAGGCTCCAAGTATATAGGCAAATAGTTAAAACCCAAACTGGGTTTAAAACATTAAAGTGTAAAAATATGTTTTAATACCAATAATACATTTTTGGAAAATGATTACAATAGATTTTGGAAAAAAATACCAGCAATACATTTTTTTTTAAATATTACCAGTAATAAGTTTTTGAAATATTTATTACTAGCAAACTATTTTAAAGCAAGCCAAACCCTGAAGATTCAGTAAAATGCTTTACGACTGAATAACATAGACTGAGATACTGTTGCGCAAAACCTTCTTTCAAGTAAGATGCCGAGATAAATCATTTGATAGACACACGTAGCATCAGATAGATAGAAAAATATATTGATACCGGTTGTTTTCAGGGAACATATCATTAAACACAGCAGATTTTGGGGACATTTAAAACGTTTCCCAGGGAGGCACATGTTTTTTTTCTTTTACAAACCAAACACTGTTTTCCACTGACATGAAGTCGGTTGATTATATTGAATCTCTTGCTAGTTCTGCTGCTAGAAAATTCGGTTCGCAGTGTCGTGCTTAAGTTATTCTGGTCAAAATCCCACTTGCACATTTATAAATCTTACGATTTGTCCGTTCATTAAATATTGCTGACAATGTTGTTCCTACTATATATATCTCCATATTCTTGATAAAATTCTGTCATGTAATAATGAAGTCTCAACTTCAGTGATTTACCCTTTCTTGGGATGAACCGATTAAAAAAAATAAAATAAAATAATAGGCAAACGATTAATATTTTAAATTGGTTCTCTTGACTGAAAACAGCCATTTTACTAAAAAAAAATTGCCCTCTGTTGATTTTCAGTAATCTTAGAATTTAGAGGACATTATTCTACCATCCGTCTCTCTCCAAGTTACACCCTCATAGAAATTTACGTCCAACGATAAAATTGATTAATGGACTGATAATTGATACAAATAATAAAATTTAAAAATATAATTTCCTTTAATGATCTATAGTGACCTTGAATGTGAAATTAAATTTTATCCTTCCATATTTAAGGTTAGAAATTTGTTCTTTCAAGCAAAATCTAAACCTCATTAAATTTTGGTATAAATATCATGTTGTGTTCTTTGATAACCTATGATGACCCATGAGGTCAACCTCACATAAATTCTCTTATCTGAAGTCCTACATTTACCACTGACTTGACCTGAAACCTCGTTTTAAACTTAACAAGTGTCTGAAACGTCTTAAACGTATTGTGTTGTGCCAATTACCTAATTAAAAAGACAGTTTCTTCTTGAAAAGATATGCTCGAAATCAGTATCTGCCTTGGCCACATAATATCAACAGATAGCTTGCAATCTAACCACATCGATCAACACAGCTCTTATATAGTTGTTATATATAATGGTTGGCTGCTTGTTTCCAAGGGTACAAATCCAAGTTAGCTCCCTGTAACAGATGCTTGCCAGAGTCGTAAGCTAAGATTGTATCTATCGTGAGCTGACCTTACATAATCTGGCATGATCAACAGTTTGAACATCTCTCTCTGTAATGATGACTTATTTCGTGATAGAACAACTATCGAAGGATTCAGAAGAGTTTTTTTTTCTACACATTTTCACTGATAAGGCTTGAGTCAACCTGTCGTATGATTTTCAGGCTCTTCTCAGCAACTTCTCACGCTCTTCCTTGATCGATATAATCAAGAAATTGCCTCTTTGACAAAATGGTAATTATGAGAATTGAACCTGGCTATAAGAGTAAGAAAGACATTAGTTTTTTTTATTGTTTTGGATAGTGATTTTTTCCAAGCGTAGCTTAGATATGACACAAGGCCGAAAGTACGGGGCACCCAGTGAGGATCGAACTCACTACCTAGTCGTAATTTTTCTAGCAAGATAAGCTTTCTAACCATTACAACACACCGAGGTGCCCTCATTGTTTTAGATAGGTAGTTTATAATCTATATTTTATAAACATTATTATAATCTACAAAAATCTGCCCCTGATATTTTGTTTAAGAGTACTAATTTTTTAAACTAATGTTTATCCAATACAAAGCATAATAATCACTCAACTTAGTTGGTTATTGTGGGGTGTTTTATGAACATACGAAAAGGCAAGTTCAAGGGTTTATGCAGGAAAGATAAGGCTTAACCCGATAATTTAAGTCAAGTTTAAGAAGTGAATGGGAAAACATCCTACCTAGGGTCAGTTCGACAATGCATTAGTTCTTGGGAAGAAGCAGTCCGAATGGAACTTACTTCTTACTATAGAAATACAAAGGGAATTGGGTGGGGGTGATTCACACTTGTGTACGCAGAATTGAGGGTCCCATTTGTAAAGACTAGGGCTGGTCGGACTAAGGAATTTAGCTCGTCAATACACATGCCAAGGAAGTAGCGACAGGATCGCGACATTTCGTCTGTGGGGAAAGGGATTGTAGAATGGAAAACAATCATTCACAAGCTCGCGTAGACAATTTTGAACGCTACCAAGACAGGCAAGTGAGGACTGGGCAGCAGTACTCCGTCTTGTTCAGAGAATGTAAATATTGATATGTTCTCTTAAATGGGTGTTACACACACATATATATATATATATATATATATATATATATATATATATATATATATGAAATCAGTGATGACACATACCCTGAATGCATCATAAATATTCAGGAAGGGGAATTAATGAATATTAAACACTCCAAATACCTCGATATATGAAGCTGCTCTATCCAATTTAATATAGCGGATAAGGGAATTTAACATTGAATAAGTTTCACACGAGGTAGTTTGGGACAACACCGTAAGTTGCTAAAATACCAAAACATTAATCGAAGAACTCCAGTCATATTCTTCAATAGTCGCGGAAGATTGAGATTTTACTATGAATTCCATGATAGTTTGTAACAACGTTCAGAAAAATCTAAACAGTCAACTGCATATAACCGACTTATCGGATTAGTAATTAAAAATTGTTCAAAATAAATGAACTCTATAGGTCTTAGAGAGAACTCTCCTCGAAATGACCTGAACTGGCCCTACAGAATCCGAAACAATGAACTATAGCAAATAAGAAGAAAAAGACATCAATTGAGGGCTTTCAATAATAGCAACTACAATGTATAGCACATGTAACTCGAAGGGTAAATATGATGTAATTAAGATGTTAACTGTCCACAGTACTTTAAACTTTTATTGGCCTCTCGTTCAAATGCACCACACACATGATAATCAAGGGGGTTGCAGTCTGGGGAGTTAGGTAACCAGATGTAAGGAGTGAGGTAGCCAGATTTAAGGTGTGATGTGGTCGCAGAAATTGTCTAACAGCTCTACCTTATCAAGGCACTTGATGTAGGCCTTCATGTTGAGTCTGGAGCACTGTGGTAAGATGAATAAAATTATAACAATGCCATCACTAGTGATCACTCCAAACACCTTCGTAATCACCATTAGACTCATTCAACTCTTTCCGAAACCTCTACATTGTCCTTAGCTTGACACACTCTGAAATGTTTGTATTGGAGCTTCCAGCGCGTATGTCAAGCAGTACAGTATGCCGTTTACAAATTTCGGGCGGAGTGAATTGCGTTATGGTGTTCTTTTGATCATAGAAGGAACCCAACTGACCCTACAATACTATGCATCCGATAAAATAAAATAAAACACAACGCGCATGCGAGAAATTAAAAATATAAAATAGCGACAATTTAACCAACAAATTCTGTATACACCGCCACTTACATCTGGCCACCTAACTCCCCAGGCTGCAACACCATTGATTAAGTGTGGGCGCAGTTGAGCAAGAGACCAATAAAACGCCTTGTAATACAAAAGATGAACTGAAGGCAAGTATTATAGCAGCATTCACACACTTAAACAATGAAACCGTCCAGAAGAGGTGCAGGAGATTCCGAAGTCGTTTGGAGGCCTTGGTTGAAACCAATAGCGATTTTTATTGAATAATTATACTTTTTAGTATTTAAAAATATTTTTTTGTAATTTTGGTAAGTATATCTGTTAAAATGAGATGTCAGTATTATTTTCATTTTTGCGTAATTTCGACGACAATTTATCCATCGCAACTTATATATATATATATATATATATATATATATATATATATGGAAATGTTTTCTTACACAGTTTTTCATGCATATAAAATTATATAATACATGCCAAGTTCAGGTTATTTTTCGTATGTTAAACACATGGATTTTTCTATTTAAGTTTAAGTAAAAGCTTTCACGGACGAAGAACTGTCTCATCGGTGTACAGAGTGCATTTAAGGTGGATTAAACGCTTATGATTAACTCGAGGAGAAATATTGCCGTTTCAAACAAATACTTCTTTTATTAAAATGGCGCCAATAAGTGCAAATGCATTAGTGGGGCATGTATATTACGCAGTTTATAACCACCAGCAACCACATGTAAATGCGCCCACGCTTTCAAATCTAAATTAAATATTAACATCTGGAAAAATCTGTTGCCACTTTTTCCTTGGATATAATACACTTTAGTGTCTTTGTTCTCAGAAACATTATATATATATATATATATCTATATCGAAAGTAATGAGGACGAAAATGATATAGATTTTTACATTCCAAAGAGGTTTCAATACCAAGAGTAGAGCAATAATTATTTATTATAATTTTTTATACACGGAAAAAAAAACAACTTATTCGCGACAAATATGCTTTTTTGTTTCGGTGCACATGCATCACGACTGGTGAGAACCCAAAAAAATGCATGCGCATCGAAACAAAATTGTATCTATATCGTAAGTTGTTTGCCCGTATGTAAAAAAAAAAAAATTACGATATGTGCGCGTGTGTGTTTATGTATGTATGTAAATTCAAAATATTAGTCCTATTGCTTCTTTGTTTATTATTTTCATAATAGGCGCTATTTTGTAGAACACAGTCTTGTGTGAATGCTTCATCAAAATTTAACCTCTTCAAGTCTTTTATCTATCCTTCTTATCCTCATGATCCTCGCTTCCTACTCATGTTCATAACACACATCCGTAAGCTTAGTGAATTTTAAGTTAAGATTTGTTTTTAAAATATATAACTTGTCATGGTTAACAATGGGTATAGCAGCTTTTTTGCTGCTCCTGCCAGCATAGACATGATAGCTATGTTAAAGTGGGTTCACCAAGTGCTGATTTGGGCTAAAAAAACTCGTGGTTTTTCATTGACGAGACAATTTTTATCAACATGCAGATGGAAGAGAGCGAAGGAAAAATTGATTCATGCATTCTTTATACAGTGTAACCCGGATATAAGAGAGTTGTCGGGACCGGAGAAGAAGTCTCTTATATCCGGGTTATTATAGTTAATTGCTTTTCCCCGTTTTCTCCCCTTTATTTCAATTCATAATAGTTTCTTTTTGTTCAGTAACTTTTCTCTCTTTGTTTAACTTTCATTTTGCCGCACATCCGTCACTTTTACCCTTTACTCACCTATTTTCTATACCTTCTCATTAAACCTTGATTTTAAACATTTTTCTCAGTTCATTACTTACGTTTTTCACCTTATTCTTACTGTCTGTCCGTACGCTGTTTTACTTTCATTATTTACATGTGGATTATTGTCTCCATCTTTGTTCTTATCAAAAGGTTTTGGCAGTTGTGTCCCGCAGACTTTATCAGGTGTATATCGATCCGAAAAACCTACAGGTAATTCCGAGTTGAACGCATCTATTAATCTACGGGGATAGCCTGTCCTCGTAACAATGACGAGAACAATAGTCCGTGTATAAATTGTATAAAAATCCCCAAAATTCAGACAGAAACTTCCGGCTTTTATTCCTGACCTATACTTACCACCAAGTGTCCGTCTGACTCTTCTTGATGGATTTGTAAGGATATTTCGATGTCGTTTTTCCCTGATCACTATACGGCAGATTTTTTTTTTTTAAATGCTAAGACTTTAGTTTTCATAGATAATATTTTTTTCCTCAACTGTATATTCAACTAATAAAACAAACAGTATATTTCCAAAAAGATTTGGAAACATGTTCAACTTATAAAAAAAACAACTAATTCACTAAGACCACTCTGAACATCGAGGACAGTCTCGGTAGAACCCCGGAAGCAGCTGTATGACCGGGATATGTCGCTCGATTATAGATTATCTATACGACGGCAGCATACAACGACCGTTTGTGAAGACTTTTGTTGAATTTGAGGTGCGCCTTTCGGATGTACTTTTTGTAGCGCCCGCGTCATTCCTTCTTTTAATCTGGTTTTCTTCTAGTCAAAGAAAAATCTGCTCTCTACTTTTGTTCAGACTTAAATCAAATATTTTATGTTTATTTTTTCAGTTCCTGTCTTGCTTTTTCCAACTTAGTCTTATATTCTTACTTTGCGTCTGAGATAAACTTACTCAGTTAAGTGTCATAGGCAATAAACGCTTGAGCGGTCACGTCTCTTTCAGTTCATCGCTGACTAGACAGATTACCCGCAGTAAATTACCGTTTCTTTCTACTGTAGACAGGTTGCCAACCAAGGCTATAGGATTCAGTCTGCCCTTCTATTTAACGCATACTACTGTAGTTTTATACAAGAGTTAAGTGTCAGTTTGATTCCTCCTAGTGGATTTGTGAGGATATGATGCTGCATTGCAGACCATTTTGTAGTAGACTTTTTCATCAGTTATGAGCAAGTTAATATTAAAATATTGTTGCCAACAGTGATGCCTCTTCCTGAGAAAACAATTTTTACGACAATCATAATAATAATATTAGACATTTCCAAATATAAAGACATTCGGAATACATTGACCGAACAGCCAGTATTACTCTCCGTTGAAATTTATAAAATCTTTCTATTAAAACAATTTTTAGGGAAAAAAGATTTCTCAAGATCATTAACTATTACAACTCTTTCCTGCGTTAATGGAGGCTTCCTAACCAATTGTTTGAATTTGTTTTTTGTTTTTTTTACAGTAGTGTACACTTTGTACCCGGCTCGGGAGCCACTCGAGGTAGAGCTTTACAGAAGGATACAATTTAGGCGAATAGGTAGTAAAGATGACGATTAACCCTAGACTTGAGTAGGTTGAAATTGTAGTGATCGGGAAAACATCATGTGAGTCGGTTGCACAGAGCAGTGGTCTGCGGGAAGAAGCTGCTTGAGTGGAACTTCTCACCAATATGAATGGAATGGGGGGGGGCGGTGGCTCCCTACAATGGGCTTGGCATGGTAGATCCTAGCAGTGAAGGTTAGAAATGCTGGAACGAAGGAACACATTCCTTGGAAGTAGTGACTGAGAGGCTTGCTACATCTCGTCTGTGAGAGAAGTGGTTACAGGGTGGAACATAGTTTATCACCCACAAAGATAAGAACCGCTTCGAGACTGAAAACTGAAGACTGTACAGTTCCTGTCCAAATATGACTGCAGTACCCCATTTTAGGACTGATCTAGCTCTTGTAAAAGTAGAGAATAGCACAAGGAGTCCAGTACTTGCTAGAGCGGTACGGAGAACCGATTATTTTTTTCTGCATCATTAACAGGTGGATCGTAAGTTTTTTTAATGGTTTATCTGAGAAAATGTTTGCAGTTTAGAAATTTCTGAACGGATTGGGCGCCATGCATGATATCTATATTAATCGTGATCTGATGAGGCAATTTAAGATGATGACTTATGTTTTGAGTTTTGTAGCATCTTTTGTTTGATATAGGTACCCATGTATAAGAATCATCAAAACATGTGCAGTACTTTTACCATACTACTGATAATTCAAATTCACTTAGTTATGTGTCATGCGTGATACACGCTAAGGCGGTCATGTATCTTTCAATACATGACTGACGAGGCAGATTTTTCACGCGTAGAAAGGCTATAGAACCCGGTCTGCCCTGCTATTTACCCATGGCTTGGGTGAGAACAAGAGGATTGATACCCTTCTCAATGGCATTAACACGTAAGTGAATGTAATGGATTCGGTTGGAATTCGAACTCGGCTCTCCGATTCCGCTATCCATTACTCTACCGTAACTTAATAATATCCTGAGTGATCTTTGTAAAATCGCTCTCTTAAAATATGTCCCTGCTGTCCATAGAGTCAGAAACCTTCTTAATTCAATTATCCAAAGATGTTGCGTAAATATAACCAATTTATAATTTAAATGAGACAAATTAATGAAAAAATTATTAGCACGTCCCACTTGTTTTTAAATTATTACTTTAGTGACCTATTTTGTTTTCTGTGATCACTGTCACGGAGATTTTTTTTCTCCTTTTAGTGTAATGTATGAGCTAGGTTCATTAACGTAATACAAAGAGGAATTGGAGCAGATACTACACTTTGATTCTATATTTACTTGCTTCACACCGATGGCGGATCTTTGTTGTAATAGGTCAGGACTGGTGGAACTAGGGAATGTTGCTAATCAAAATATTTTCCATAGAAATAACGATAGAGTAGAGAGATGCTTGCGACATTGCGTTTGCGGTAGAGCGGGGGGTTCCAAGGCACGACATACTGGGTTCTCTAGCACTGTATGGTAATCAGTCTAGAAGGAGGAAAAATTTGAATTCCAACGGAAATCACTCTTTCCCAGGGAGAGGTGGGCAGGGAGAAAAAGAATGTGTAGAATTATGATAGCTTAAAAAGACGTGAGATTCAAAACGAAAACGAGGCTAGTTTTCAATAGCAATTCAAAACGAGGCTGATGTTGGCTAAGGTGAGAGACTGAGGAAAAGAAAAGAAATTGAGAATATTCGAAAAAAGAAAAAAGAAAGAAAAGTAAACCGAAAAACGGATCGGAAGAAACTAAATCGAAGATAAATCGAATAAAAGTAGATATCGATAAAGTTTAGAACCGAAAGAAACCGACCTTTATACTATAAGAAAAACACTTTCCCTTAACGGCGTATTATAATTTTTGTTTTGCTATTTTTTTTTCAACCCCGCCTTAGCTTTGAAATCCTCCAGAGTACATTCCGTCGAATAGAAATATTCCTTCTCAAAGAAGTCCTGACGTCCATTGATGAGGTGAAAGGGTTAATGTTTCCTATGAATAATCCAAAATCCGTACTATAACTGGATCTGCTTTTTGGCACGGAAGGCAGAAGCAGCAGTGAATAAGCAAGCCCCTTTCAGAATGCTAGGGATCGATACGCACTTCCAACCGATTTTATCTTCCATAGTGAAGACGTGGCAGTGTTCACCATGGTCATGTTTATACTAGCTTGTCACTATTCGATGATGGCGCAAAGGTTGATGCCAAGTTCAAATATTTCCCTGGTGAATACTCAATACAAAATATTAGCTTCGCTTAGACTGGCATGAAATCGAAATCAGAGAGAAGTCTGCAGGACTCGCTTAGAAACAAAAGCTCTATGGGAGATGACCCAAAGTCCTAACGTAGTGTGGCACAATGTCAAAATTCGTTGGAGAAATATGTTGCTCCGATATATTTCTCATAGAGAAAATACGTTGAAAATCAGTATTTGAAAGTTTTGTCTTTATTTTGACTACAAAAGACTGCCATCTGTGGACATTACAATTAGCTCAACCACATAATAGTTCCACTTATTAACCCTAGAACACTAGTATATAGTACCCAGCGCAAACTTTCCTAACTTAATAACAATTTTCAGTACCTGATTTTCTTACCTAAATAATGTTTTTCAGTTCCTATTAATGTTAACTCAAAGTACAAAGATTGAAGTGTCTGCATGTAAAATATTTCAAATAAAGATTTATATTTAATTTTTTTTATTTTTTTTTTGATATTTTCAAAATCGGGTATGATATACCCATGGTTAGTAGTGGTGTAACTTTAACTGCTGGTTAGTTTTCTAGGGTTAATTATATAGATAGTATCTATCAGTGAATCTTCGGATACATGTTCTTCTGTTTGGCAGCGAATTTTGGATAATCTCCTCAAAGATAAAAAAGAGACTTGAAGCAACAAAAATGTGGTTCTATAAAAGATGCTGATCATACCATGAACAGAATCACGAGAGCAACGATGAGGTTTTGGAGAAAATGGAAACAAAAAGGAAACTTTTGCTTAACAACAGGTAGACAATTGAAATTTCTTGAATACGTAACGAGGAAGGAGGGCTTGGAAAATTTGATACTCACGAGACTGATTGAAAGAAAGAGACACAGATGAAAGCAGCGTGTAATATATTTGATGGGATAAAGTAAATGAGTGTAGAATGAGGTTTAGATGAAATAACGAAAAGACAAAACTTATTAAAAGCTACAAGGAACAGGAAGATGTGGAGGCTCGTGATCGCCTACGCCCTGAAGGGACACGGCTCATAAAATAAAAGAAGACTCTCGGCCATGATAGTTTCGTTTTTCAAGTCAGATATGCTCCCTGGAGACTAATGCATTACAAATGGTCCCTACGTTTGCAAGACCCAGATCAGGCCGAAAATGGCGTACTGTGCTCACATTTGGATTGGAGCTGCCTAGACCTCCTTTTCCAATTTCGATAGCGTTCAAAAGCGTCTCCCGCCCATTGTGGGTGTTTTCCACACTCCACCCTCTCTTTCTCATGAGTGAGATCTGGAAAGCATCTCCCTGGTCTATCGCTACTTTCATGGCAAGTGTTCAGACGAACTACATTCTTTGGTTCCACTTGTTCTAATATTCACGGCTATGATCTGTCATGCCACATATGTTGTAACAAACCACCCACATAGCTCTGTATTCTATCGGTGAGAAGGTTGTTCCACCCGAACAACTTCGTCCTACTGCTCTGTGGAACCTACTCTCAATGGGATATTTCCTCAATCACTAAAATCTTAACCTGTTCAAGTCTAGGTTTAACCGTTATCTTCCACTCTTATCCGTATAAACTGCCTCTTAATGTAACCCTTCTTAAGCTATGGGTAAATAGCAGGACAGACTGGGTTCTATAGCCTTGGATGGCAACTGGTCTAGGAGAAGGAAATCTCTGAATTCAAACCTGCTTTTAAAGGAGGGTGAATGGAGTCTCTCTGAGCCTTGTTTGGCAATCCATTTAGTGTTGGTGTCACGATAAAAACACCCTTGATAGCCCTAGCGAAGCATCAAGAATTCAGCTATTTGACAAGATTTATGAACTACACCAATCAAAGTATTGGTGAATTCAATCTGAGGCCGCAAGATGAATGTAATCCTCTACCTCGAGTAGCCCCCGGGACCTTGCACCGGGTGAACCCTATTGTATAATATATATATATATATATATATATATATATATATATAATATAAATATATATCAAAATATTTTTGCAATATATATGAATGAGATAAAAAAAATGATTTAATTTAATAACTGAAAATGCTTCGGCCAACTAAATCGGGATATAACGTTTATTTTATACTAGCTTAAAAGACGCCCTAACGGGCGGCATTTAAGCTAGCTCCTGCGTAGGGCTCTTGATTGGACCTTCATCACAATAGGTATGAGGGAGTAGATACGATAGACAACAATGAACTACAAAACTCAAAACTGATCTGAGTTTAAGTATTGTATTTATATTAAAGCTTACCTTTTAAAAGTTCAACGATAAATCTTTTGCTGCCACTTAATTTAAAGACAATTTGATGTACGTAGGTCCTTACTTTTTGTGCAACCTATTATTCTTATTTCATGAGTGACTTTTACTGGATTTCGCAATTAATTTCGATTATTTCCAAGTTATAAAATTGTTATCGTACAAAAAATTTATCGCAAAAAATCACGTAAAAATCGCCGAAAACAATCGTTGTAATGAAAACTTGGGAATCTAAAATTTCAGGACTGCGGATCCAAATCCGACCCGAAATGATTTTCATTTGCTCACGAAGTTGGCCTGATTCCAAAACGGTACATCTTGGGGTACAGCCTCTATAAGTAAAGTTGAAAAATGTTGGACACATTGATATCTGTATTTATTATATAGAAGTCAGTAATTAAACTAAATATTCTAGTGATCCATAAGTATATCTGAAATTTAACTTAGTCTGTTACAAGGCTGCAAACATTAGTATTAAATCCACTTGTTCTGCGTGCCTTGTACAAGGTGAACACCACGAATAAAAACAAAAATGTATGTTAATGGAAATATGGAAAATAAGTTTTCATACAGGGAATCGTACGGTATTCATTAAGATAACATTACTGCCGGTTGAAATTGATAAATCTTTTTCTTAGTACAGTGACTTATCGAGTTCTATGTTTATAATACTGATTGAACTTTGCTTCCAAACTTTTTCTGTTTGCTTGTGTGGAATGCTAACATCTAGATTATACCGTTGTATTCTATTCTATTGTCATAGGCTGCCATTTTCGTTGCTTTAGCTGTCAGAAGTGTTCAACAGATATCTTCTTCTTTTTTTTATTTTATTTTGGCAAAACTCTTTGTATGTCCGGAGGTCCAGTTTATAGAGTTCTATATGACCTCCCCAATTGTAAAGGCTTAATTCTGAATTCGTCATTAAATCATTAATTTGTCAAGATCGGCTAAATAAATATCATTTTATAAGTATCAAGAGGTGTAAACTGTTGTATAGGTGTCTCTTTACGTGAATTAATGTTTAACTGAATGCTTTCGATACATTTAACATGGCTGGCCTTCTTTCACAAAATGATATATGTCTTGACGAATTCGATTTCCCAGCGCTGCAAAAACAACTTGAGAGATAAGATAACGAAAACGCGCCATTAGTGCGAATCGACATTTGGTGCTTTATTATCCACCACACTTCCAAACAGCAGCCTGAAAGGGCCTGACTGTACAAACGTCTAGACTTGTGCATTGGCCCTCTGCATAGCTACATCGATCGTCAAACAAGGAAGCTATTTTCGCGCGTCGTTCTTCATTGTGGCTAATCATTTGACAGAAGTTAAGTGCACACAAAGCAGAAGGGAGCACTATTGACAACTCTTGAATGTCATGGGTGTCATCGATCATAAAATCCCTGTGTTCCTGCTTACGACGCGGTCACACATTTTCTTTCGCAAACGTAGAGATTTCACCATTTGAGTAGGTGGGAATTTACTCATGTTAAACTGATCGTTTCGAAGCAGGTTTTATCTCGTGTTTTTTTTTTTTTCGGTGGGGGCAAATATATATATATATATATATATATATATATATATATATATATATATATATATATATATATATATATATTTTTTTGTCTGATATTTGTTTTTTATTAATTTTATATTAAAGAAGAAGCATAACATTATAATCTTAATATTTGTTAAATTTATATCATTATGCTACAAATCCAAATAAAAGACTAAATCGTATGAAGATTGTGCTGCGCCAATCCTTAAATTGTAGAGGACCTGACTAAATAGAAAACATGCACTCGAAATCCTAGCGTTCGAACATCACCCAGTGGCACGGGTGTAATAAAAAAAAAAAAATTTAACCTCGATCTCAGCCCCATGACAAATAATTATTTTCCATGAACATGTCAGCAACGACAAAGTAAGTGGGTTAGACAGAATTTGTCTGCACCCACTTCATATGCCTGCAATATATATATATATATATATGAAGAGATTATAGTACAAACATATATAAATCGCTACACAAAGGCTTTCAGGATTGTACTCTTTCTGGCGATGGTAAGTAACTGATTACGAGTTACTTACCATCGCCTGTAGAAGTTTGTGATATAATTCTCTCTCTCTCTCTCTCTCTCTCTCTATATATATATATATATATATATATATATATATATATATATATAAAAGAAATATACTTTTAACGTGTGCTCAATATCAGTGATAGAGCGTATGTAAACATAAATATAAAAGTGAACATTGAAGTGAAGTCAACACTCAGAGGCGACAAGCTGTTTCATGCTAAGCGCAATCGTCAGACCGCCTATTCACTTATATATATAATTTTACTTTTTCCTTAGCAACTAGAAGAATTTAGAAAACGCTGCTGTTTTCATATTGTCAACTGGTAATTTCACGTGTAGAAATATTGCTTTTATTGTTGTGTTGACGGATTCAACCATTTTCTTTTGATTTTTTTATATAGTTCTTAACAGAATTAGTTCTCTAGTAAGCCAACGTACACAACTATACCAAGAAATCAAAAGAAAAATGGTCAACACATCAATTAAAACAATATTTCTACACGTGGAAGTACTTGACGTAATTTTCAGTTGACAATATGAATACAACAGCGTTTTTTAAATTCTTCTAGTTGTTAAGGACATTTTGTTTGTTGCTAATAGTTTTTTTGTTTTGAATAAATTCGTTTCATTTTTGACCTGAAAATTCCACATTGAACGAAACGCGCCGGCTAATAATACAGTTTTCTTATCGTCTTTTTTTTATTATACACACACACATATATATATATATATATATATATATATATATATATATATATATATATATATATATATATTTGTTTGTGTATAAACATAATATTTAAGAACTTGGATTCTTAATATAATATAAGAATTATACCTTTTTGGTTGAGTTCAATGTGTTGTACATTTTATCTCTATTGTGTTTCTCTCTTCGAACACAACACATATATTAGGGGTGGCTGGTCCCGAAGGTTTCAAACCTGCGACAGAACCTTCATAATTGCACTAAATATAGACGGTCGAGGATTATCGATACCAGCCTGACGTTGGTTGGGGTACTGTGCAATTTTTGAATTTGTCCCATGTGCATACTCTTGGGCTTCCCACTTAAACCGGCTTTGTGCCATATTCCTTCAGCGTGGGTGCGGACGAGTAAATACTAAATGTAGGATCTGGTTTCCTCAGCTTAATGTCTGATACGTCTCCAATATTAGGACTTCGATACTTTATTGACTTTGCTACAATAGTAAATAGTTACGAGTTTGCTCCGCCTTCTTCCACAGGTTGGCCTGGTACTACAGTCCCGCCAGGAGCCCTACAAGCATCATATTAATCCTACATAGCAGTGAATGCGGGACAATTTCTTCGTGGATGAGTACGAGTCTTCAACCGAGATGTGCTTCTACTGAAAGATATTGAAGCAGAACATGCGAACAATTAGGAAGTTTTAAGGAAAAGGGAATAAAAAGAACTTTTGTTTAGGATCAAAAACAATAATGAGGAAAGTCAGTTTGGAGAATTTTACGCCTTTGAAGGCAAGGGCGGTGTAGAAGGAAACCTCAAGTAATCTACCTGGCAAGTGTAAAGGAATGACAGAAAAAAAAAGTTCTGGGAGTGTTAGTAAGAGGACAAAATTTGCTTAGAGCTACAAATGATAGTTAAGTTCTGAAGAGCAATGATTATCCACCTGCTGAAGAGATACATAAAAAGACGAGGAACATGAGTAAAGGCTGGTGACTCGTATTCAATAATGCCCCTATTATAATCGAAAGTCAATCCATATTGTAGACACCTGCTCACCCACAGACCCTAAAGTGGTTTATACTGTAACTTGGGAGAGAGCGCGTTATCTAGCGCGCCGAAGTCTGAACAAGGCCAGCATACTCAAACCCTCGGTCACGATGACTTGTGACTTTGTTTTAGCACAACCAAAGACGGCTCCCGAGCAGTTCCGTTTACCCAATTTCACTCAACTCCTGCTATGGTTTACGGGTACTTTCCAAATGTGACACGCGATTTCCCCAGATCGACAACATCAGGAAATCACCTTGCTGACAAATCGAACTTGGGCCTCATGATTTAAACTCTGATTTCATGATCAGAAAGCGAAAGTCTTAACAACTCGGCCACGTACCCATAAAAATATTTATTACGACGACGTAGGTGACGTTAATTTAAAGTACGATAGTTAATAATGGCGTGACATCTATAGTGACTGAAAAGTTGAATATGGAAGCGTTAAAATTTCATGTAGAAGTTGGATTGTCGTGGCAAGATTTTGAAGAAGGAACCTACAAAAGAAACACGTGCGTGAGAACGAAGACTTAAAAGAGAATGTATTTCAAAAAGATTTAAAGAAAAGTAAACGCAAGTCAGTATTTTTTCTTGTTAGGATTTTTTTCTAACATATATATATATATATATATATATATATATATATCTTAGATAAAAGCATTTCCTTTTACTGAAAAATATTATTTTCTCTCCATTATTATTTTGTTTCCAAAAGCTTTTTTTTAAGATGTTATCACGTATTTTTTTTTTTTTTTTTTTACTTTCCGAATGCGAAACTTTTAATGTGGCTGTTTGTTTTCGCCTCCTTCGGGCAATAACTCTTTTTATATTTATTTATTTATTTATTTTTTAACAAGAGTTCAGTTCGGAAAACATATCATAAAAGAAAATATTAGGACAGTTTGTTTTCTCTATTCGTAAACAGGTGCTTTTTTCCATCAATTTTTTTGAAAAGATGGATATTACCATGGTGTTTTTTATTGTTTTCTTTTTGTTTTTTTAATTTTAAGCAAACCATTTATATGCTCGTTTATATTTTACCTGCATGTGTCTCCGTAAATGGATGCATAAGAAACAAGGATCTTAGTAAATTTTAATATCTGTACAAGGGCTACCGCAAGCGAACACATTTACTTTCATGTTTCCTTACAAAGGTTTTTTGAAATATATATATATATAATATGCTAGCATATAACCCTCTGTTCATATGTTGAACAGATCAATAGATAGTTACAACACACGAGCTTTATATATATATATATATATATATCAGAGCGATAATAGATATTTTTGAAGACCTTTTTGGTTAGGGCAATAAATATTCACCATCTTCTCGCGCATATGCACAAGTAATATATTCATTATCTCCATATATATATATATATATATGTGTGTGTGTATTTAGGCAGCAACCCTTCTTTTATACAAGTTTCGTTAAGATCGACTGACAAGATATTGCGATTAAGCTTTTTATTTAATTTTTCTTGTTTTCGTGCAAAAACTGTTCAGATGTTCTGCATTTATGAGCCCTTTCGGTTATATTCTTAGCCATTATCAAGGATTATTTTATTTTCACTATTTAACTGAATGTATGAATTATGTGTATATATTTAGTTATAGGGATATTTTATTTTCCAAATACGTTGAGCACATTGTGGCCGTCTTTGTATCTAATGTTACTGAGTGTTGGCTTATTTCTTTTTTTATTATTAGGGCTTCCATTATTTTTAATCATATTTTTTTATATGTGGATGAAGTTATTATGTTTGTATTTTCAACTAGTATGTTTCCGATGAAATCTGGTATGTGTTTGTGTGTGTGTTAGTAAAGGTAATCCACTCGTCATGCTTCTCCAATTACTATATATCCCACGTATAAAACATATTTAAACAGGTTACTAAACAAAAAAAAATGTATCTGCTACTGGAATTGGAACTCGGCTCCAATTCCCAATCGTTTTCTATTACACCACCCGCACATCCAAACTTACAACATTTAGTGTTCGCAAGCGATTACCCATGTCGTTAGTGACCAGAGTCGACGTTGCTTTACTTCGTTGATCGTACGACAACCAGTGTTTCAAATTGATGTGGCAATAAGCTGTCGGTTCATTCAAAATATAAATGCATGAAGCATTGCCAATGATCGTTGTTGTCCAGAATCTTTAAAAGACAATATCAAAAAGTAGATAAGTTCGACTTAGGAAATGTGATAACAGATGCAATTAATGAGGTTTTCAAATCTACGAAGATCTGTTGAGAATTAATTTAAAGTTTGTAATTATAAAGCAGATGCTGTATAATTTGCATAAGTGTGCCGTCACATCCGGGTCTTCTGCAATCCTGAAGCAATTTATCGGGAGTGTATGTTTTCTCTTTCTCCCGGAGCAAATTCTATCATTTAAAAGTTTGAAACAATATTTATTAAGTTAAACCAAGCATCGTTATACAACAAAAGATTTCTTCCTTAGGAGTGAACGTGGTTTGTTTTTATATATATATATATATATATATATATATATATATATATATATATATATATATACCTGTCTAAATATATTTCTGATAAGCGTTTCCCTTCGTATGCAAAAAATATTTTACTTTCCACTATCGAATTCTGACAAGCAATGAGCGATAACCGGTTAGCAGAACATATAGAAATTTTGTTTAGCTCTTATTTTCGTACTGCCAACTACACTAGTTTTTTTTTTTTTTTCATTTTTGTTTGTTTTTTCCCTTTTTTAATTATGCCTGTTTTTATTGCTTTGATATACTGAATACTCAGGGGAATCATGTATCCAACCTGTTACCAACTCGGACCCTCCAAGAAGATATCGGGAGACATCATGAAGGAGTTTGTCTTTTCAATCTACCGATAATTGAAATCCTTCATGAGATGGTGATTTTCTAATCTTGTGTGGCAAAAAGGTCGAAAATGTGTCGCACCCTGTGAAGATCGAACTCACTACTCAGTCGTAACTGATCTTGCAAGATGGCTTCCTGTTAAGCACGTGCCTAAATTCATAATGAAATGTAGACACCAATCTATCGATAGACGATAAAGTACCACTGTGACAGGTTATTGTACACTTTCTTAAGTATCCTTATTTATAAAAAAATATATATATATTGATCACTGCATATTAATCTGTCTGCATAATTTTATAAATATCGAATGTGTATTTTCTTGGCAATCAATGCCATTGTTTACTTGCTAAATCACAGTTATTTTATAGATGTTTTATACATGCATTTAGACATGCCTATTGAAAAGCAGTTAACAACACCCCCAACTATAGTTAAAGCCCATGATTTTTAATATTTATTTCGAAGGGAAACATATCTTCTCAAGGCCGATCAACGTTTGCACATATAGTGATTTACTAAGTGTAGCTTATATATGGTAAAAGGCCGCAAGTATCTAACATCCAGTGTGGGTTGAACTCTCTCTTCAGTTGTAATTGATAAATTCGAAACAAGCTTGTTTACCATTACACCATGACAAAGATAGGTCGATACATTAAAAAAATAGGAAAATTTTGCTTGGGAAATAATTTTGTTAAAATAGTATTCTGTAGACCTTACTAATTAGAATCGAAAAATATTGTTTGTTTTTTTTGTTGTTTTTTTGTTTTGTTTTTTTTTTTTTGTTTTTTTGTTTGTTTTTTTTTTGTTTATCGATTTAGAATAGGGATCTTGCTTATAACATCTGTACAGTGTCAAATTAATCCCAGACTTTTAGAGAGTTGTTGAACTTTGTCGTTTTGTGTTATAAAAATACGCCGTTTTTCAGGTGGTGGGGTATATAAAGAATTTATTTTAAATAACGAACAAACTGATATATTAATTTTCAATTAAATAACAACAATTAACATAAATTAATAAAAAAAATGTATCTCTCCATACTCCATTTAAGATAAATAATTATGAACTTCAAATATCTGGGTATATGCTTCAGAAATATATCCTATACAGGAAAATGTTTTTTAAAAAAGTTTTAACAGATTCAGAAATTTTTAATAGAATGCAGATATCAATACTAGAAAATTTTCAATTTGACATTTGTAAACAACAGCAAAGGCCAACAAGTCAAGGATCGATTTGGCAATATATCCATACTATAAACAGGGCCTTAAATCGATAAGGAATTACTTTTCCTTTTTTTTTTTTTTTTTTTTATTCTTATAGTGTTACTGCCTAAAGTATGTCCAAACGATGCTATTCTACAAAAATTATTTCCTAAACAAACGTTCTCTATTTTTTATGAGTGAAATCGTCTATTTAAATCCATTCAAACTTTTGTTTCATACCTATATAGTATACACGACGGCCTAGAATAAATAGTATTTTGAAGAAATTGTTAAGGAACTTCTAGAAAGAAATAAGATATGACAAATTAAACTCAAGAAAATAATAAGAAAAATAATATCAAGAACATTAACGTCTGCTCTCTAGTTTTCTTAATGATAAAGTTGATAATGATGAATTGCTTCAGGCTATCTTCGACTGGCTAAATGAACATTCTCCATACCATAGCCAACACGCATGCGCGTAAGTACACGTTGACTGGCGTGGCTTTAATGGCCAATTAGGATTGCGATAAGAGCTAATTAAACATTAACCTGGATACTCAGCTCTTATTCTTTGTTTTCTTTGATTTGGTTTTCTTTTTAAAAGACACTTTGCTGTTTGGGTTTTATCAAGTATTTTATACTTGCATTGTATAACTTCGTTTAGTTCCTGCTACTGATTATTCATCTCAATAATGAATGTATTTAGTGCAAAGGAAAAAAAAGGAAAGAAAAATCATATGCATCTAGGAAAAACGAAATTGGAAAGTGTCAAAGTTAACACATATTCTCTTGGTGTCAGTTTAAAGCTGGTATCTTCGTTTTTCCATATAATATAACCATTTAATTTTAAAGTATGTATTTCCTTGATTTCAAATAAGTTAGAAATTTTCCGACATATTTCAAGTAGATATTCCTTTTAAAAATTGTAGTTAATAATTACAAACGGACGCCGCCATTTTGCCATAATTCTAACTAAGAGTTTCTGTTTCCCCGCCTCCGGAAGTAATTATAAGACTTTTCTGTCCCATTTAAAACCAAACTTTGAATACTGATTTTTCAATTAGACAATCTTTTCCCACTTGGAATATTGGTGTAACATTTTTCTTCGTTGTATAGTAGTCAGAATATTCCGGTCATTATGGCTGTGTGAGGTTTGGATCTTAATAGTAGTAAAGATCTGAAAATGTATAATTTCTCTTTCTGATAAATGCTGATGATAATTCTATGGCTTTTTCATTGGAGACAAATATCGAAAAACTTGTCCTTCGTCAACACTGCTGATATTGGAACACCTCAAAAAAATAAATGAATATCTTTTTAATATGATACACAGCCAAAAAGCTACCGCTCACTTAATAAATAGAATTAGAAAACTTTAATAAATAAACAACAACGCTGAATATTTGGATAATTCTTAGAATATTCAAGAAATAAAAACACAATTTGGGGCTATATGAAAATAAAATGAAAAGGCTTATACAGAGTGCGGCAGAAATACCTCCCCTATAGAGGTAATACATTGGTGACAATAGTGTCTTCATCTCGCCTCATAATCTAGTGGGAGGTATATGTGGGGGCATATTTCTATTGCCCTATATATATAAAAATATAACAGTATTAGACCAAATCTATATTCAGTGACTGTCCTGTTAAATGATCACGCGCACTTGTTACAATTAATAAACTATCAGAAGAAAAGAAATAGAAATATCAAACAATCGTTTTTGCTCGTTGTTCAAAGCCTTTCACTGGAGAAACTTATTTTCTTCAAAATGAATGAAATAAAATGAATAAATAAAGGAAAAAAGTAAATAAAAAATTTACTTATAATTTATTTACAGTGTGTAAATCTGATGTGCAAAAGCTCGAGCTGATTTTTAAGCTATTTTTACACTTACTGTTCAGTACAGTAGTGTACAGTATGAACATAAATTATAGATGGCGCACATGCGACAAAAGTGACGTTAACCTTTTGACGTGTATATACGTTTTTACCAAAATTGTATTTCAGACATGGACGAATAAACACGTCGAAAAATATATCGTTCAAAAACCAGCTACAGACGTGTTTATATGTCGATCTTGCTTCTTGTTAAACCCTTCTGAAATAGTCTGAAAAATGAAAAGTTTTCACAAAATAATTGTCGGGGATATGGTTAAATCCATTTGAAGCTAGTTGCAATATAACTATTACACGCGTCATAGATCTGAAACAGCATTTCTCACTCAGCAACCCAGTCGTTAAGTGAGGATTGGCTGTATTTAAATTGTCTATTTTATGAAATCATCAACACGATTCCGTATGCTTTAGAGGCATAACGCGTACTAGCCCTAGTAACAGCGATGTTTATTGCGTAAGGCAATCTGATGGAGTCAAGTATTTCCAGGTTAGTTTTGCATTCCCTTTTTCTTTCTTCTAGACTGGTTACTATAGAATCCACGCTGTCCTGCTATTTGCCCATAGCTGGAGGGAGAAGAGATGGATTTATACCTTTCCCAAAGGTATTAGCACGTAACGAAATGTAATAATTCGAACTCGCCTCGCGGATTCCTCCGTCTGGATCGCTATCCATTACTTCCTTTATGATTCCTTCTATGAAATAAATTTGGTGAAGCATTCAGAATCTTCTGTTCGTATTCCATTAAAAAGAAGAAAATTCCATTCGAACAGCTTCTTCCCAATAATCGCTACTCTGTGGAACAGACTTCAAGACTAAATTTAACCGTTATCTTTCCAATATATCCTCATATTAAGCACTTACCTCCTCCTTCAGTAACCCTCTACTCTTGGGCTATCTGTTGGGTGTACAATTGATAAAGAAAGTATTAGATTTTTTATTAAACACGGTAAGGTGACTCGTTGCGCCTTCACGGGCTCTAGTTCTCTGCTGACATGAAGTGGAAAGAATATATTGAATCAATAATCAGTTGCTAAGAAAGTTGGTTCACTGTGTCGTGCGAGACAATTTTCTCCTCGTTATATACCTTAAATATCTATAGGTGTTCCGTTTGCCTATGCTTAGAATATTGCAGCCACAAATGGTCCGGTGCTCCTTCTCTATATCTAGAGATCCTTGATAAAATCCAAAGAACAATCGGCAATATCATTGGTCCTGATCTTGCATCTCGACTTCAGTCACTTCCCTACCGGCGTAAAGTTGACACCCTGTGCTTTTTTTTTTCTATAAATATTTTGATAGCAACTGTTCAGGTAAGCTTTTCGCTATGGTACCTAGACTTTATGAATATAAACGCAGTACTAGACTGGCAACGATGTCTCCTCGATTTAAAATTAAGCTAGCTAGTTGTAACCGTAAATTCTATGCTAGCAGTTTCTCTCCTAACTTGTGGGATTCTCTTTCGGCTTCATGCTTTCCGGCCTTCTTTAATTCAATTTCAGTCGCTATCTATTGTCCTCCTGATTACTCTTTTTTTGTGCACAGTGGTGTTTCTGTTTTTAAATTATTCTACACCCAACAACTCCTTGTGTTTCAGTTGGTTTAATGCCTTGTTTGAAGTGAACTTGATTTATTAAAAAAAAATGTGTATTTTTACTCTTTCGTGGTGTTTCTGACCTGAAGTGGAAAGACTATATTGAACCCATTGCAAGGTCTGCTGTTATTGAAGGTGGTTCACTGTGTCGTGCGAGACAGATTCTGGAGAGAAAAACTATCTTATAGATATATAAGTTTTCAATTCATCCATGCTTAGAACATTGGTGTCTCTGCCATTTACCTTGAGCTCCTTGATAAAATCCAAAGAATCAGCAGCAATATCATTGGTCCTGATCTTACATCTCGGCTTCAGTCACTTTCCCCACCGCCGTAAACTGGCCTCTCTGTGCTTTTTTTTTCTATAAATATTTTCATTGCAACTGTTAAGATGAGCTTTTCACTATGCTACCCAGACTTCATGACTATAAACGCATTACTAGACTGGCAACAAAGTCTCATTGATATACACAGTTGAACTGGCTAGACGTAACTATAAATTCTATGCTATGTGACGTCCCTCTACAACCTTCGCTCGCTCCTCGCTGCTTCGTTCGGGTGTCGCCGCTCCAAACGTGACGTTCGCCTGTCTGCGTCAGTCGTGTTGTCCCGTCCTGTGACGATCAACTGGCTTGGTATTGGTCGCGGCACCCAAATGTGACGTTCTAACCTTTTGGTGATTAGGATGGGAATCTGGTCAGATCCGATATCAGCCTCGTCGTTCCCAACTCGCTTCCAACGTCTGGTTACCAAAGTAACTGCGTTGGTCTCCAGTCCGCCTACCCACGTTGTGAATTGATCTTAGGCAGACGAAATCAATCAGTCGTTGGGGCCGTAATGCAAGTTGAGTTCAAATGAGGGTGTTATCGCACAAATATGTATAAAAGAAAATAAAATAATAACTCAAAAGTTCAAGGTATCAAAAAAAAGGATAACAATACTTTATATCTGGTTGCTGGATACATAGGACTGCGTCTATCTCCCGACCCGTTATATGGATTGTGACACGTTGTTTTTGTTAGGTGAGTTTTAAAATCTTAAGTTGTCTGTTCTTTAAGAAATTGGTTCTTGGTGTGTCTTCAGGCGATAGTCGTAAAACTTATTTTGGTGGTATGGATCTAAGTCGCTCTTCAAAAATAAATTGTTCTTGGATTGAAGATGAGTTCGGAAGTTGCGCGAATCTTTCAAGTCAGCTCTGCGAGGCCCGCTTCAACTGAGCACTGGAGACTGTGGAAAACTCTCTCGGAAACTCTCTGGGAAAACTCTGATTTTCGCTCGCTGCGTCTTTGCTTATATGGACGCCGACCAAAACCGGGGTGGGCTTTGTTGGGATTTGAAGTTCCTTGATAATTCCAAATCCACAATCCCCTTCTTTTGTTTTCGGTCAGGAAAAATTTATTATTTCCATTTTTGGAAGTCTTCTCTTACCCCTACCTTCAGAGGGTGTCAACGATCTTCCCACTTCCTCGCAGTAACATCTTATACCTATCATCTTGAAGGAGTAGTGGCAGGCCTCCTCCCTTGCATCACATGATCACTTCCGCCAGGCTCTCGTTAGCATTCATCTAATGGTCGATCAACAGTGTGGGCGTGACCAGACTAGCCTTGTTTCTTAAAAATAAAAAATATCTTGCTCAAAGAAAAAAAGAATTATCTTCTCTCTTTTCTTTTTCTTTCTATTTCCTTTCCTTCTTTTCTTTTCTATTCTCTCTTCTTCTCTGGCCGCCAGTCGTCAGATTTTCGCCAATTATCAGAATGGGTGGTCGTCCAACAATTACGGCCAACCCTTCCGATAATATTGTTTCGCCCTTATCGCTACATTCTAAGAAAACCCAGACCTTGTCTAACGATATCTTTCCCTCGACAAAGACTTAACCTATTTCCTTTTGTTTTCCTTAGTTCGTGGGTGGTCAGCAGTCCGTGACACAGTTAAATGTTTATATATTCTGTCCCGGAGTTTAGCTAGCCGGTCTGGAATTTGTCAATTAGATTTTCGCCAGCACTAAGTGGCTGTTATCTATTCCCCGCCACCACGACACAGTCAATTTTTATCTATCTAGAATTTTCTGCAAAGGCAATGAAACCTTTCATCATTTGTTACTATCAAAATTTCATTTCTTTCCCTTCTTTTCTTCCTTTTCTTTGCTTCTAAAATGGTGTCACAGCTAACAGTTTCTTTTCTACCTTGTAGAACTCTTCCGACTTTATGCTTTCAAGTCAACTTTAATCTTCAAAAATTTAAATTCAACGTGAATCGCTATCTACTGTCCGCCTGATGATTCTTCTTCTGTCCCCGTTCATTTGTGGTTTTTTCTGTTTTGTAATTATTCCACAGCCAGTAATATCTTGTGTCTCAGTGGCTTTAATGCTTTCCTTGGGATGAACTTAAAAGGTTCTTCAGTAATTGCTCAGTTCTCTATTAACTGTCCAGTCAACTAAAAGCTTGTAAACGGCGTGCTAAAGAAAAAGTGAATCGCTTGGAAAATGTGGTTCATATTTACTTCAAACGTAAAACTTTAAACGTCAACGGATTTTTATTCTATTTACTCCTACTCCGCCATCTTTTTCTCTTCTTCTAATTCACATGTTTCTCTCTATTTATCTCCACTTTGTTCTTCTTACTAAATCGCTTTCTACTCTCTATTGTCATCACATTTTCTATCTAGTACCATTTCTTTACATTTGCTCTGTCTTCTTTACTCTCAGTATTCAGTTGCACGTTTCACTGCTAAACATATTTTAAATGCTTTGCAAAAACACAGACAAATATATACACAGATTTTTATCTGCCATTTTCACAGACGTCAACTCGCAGAACGGAGCAATATGCGATAAATCCAAACAGCTATTCTTTAATAACCGCAACCCGAGGAAATTCATCCCAAAGCATTTATCGCAGAAAATGTGCAAAATGCCCTTTAATCGATTTAGCTGGCATTTGTATGGAGAGCTTAAAAATAGGTTTATATAGACAAGAAAATATGTTTGTTTAATAATATGCAAGAATGATCTTACTTATTATATATTAGCATCAATTCACATCCCTTTGCCCCAAAGATGATGAAGTTAACATCAGGTGATTTTCCCGCGCTGTGAAATTTGATTGATGCTATTTGGTTGCTGAGCCTGTAGCTAAGGGCAAGGAAAGTGTTGAAGCCTAATTTCAACTTCCATAATATTTATCATGTCAGCTCACAGATTTTCGATAAAGGTAATTGTCTTTTTGATCCTTTTGGTGCAGCTAAATCGTTATAGCGTTAGAACGTATACTGAGACGGATAATTGGAAATATCTATTGTGTATTCGCTATATTCTTACTGTTGTTTCTTCAAAGCTTTTAAAGGACACTTATACGCCGCTTCAGAAAGAGTTAACATTTCTAGGGCACATAATTAGGAAAGAGGGCTTCGAAAACTTGATACGCACATATATTGAATGTAAAAGGACAAAGGAAGACAGCGCAAAAAAACTACCTAACGTGCTTGTGTAAATGGTTGGCAGAACAGATTAGGAGTTTTAGTAAAAATACAAACTTTACTAATGGCTACAAGTCGGGACACGGTACATAGAAGAGAAGGATACATTAACAGCTTAATCAAAATATTATCCGAACTAGCAAGAATTCGGACAATTATGCAAAGAGGTTATTTATTCTGTCTTGAAGACTGATGGTTTACGCTACCCCTAAAACTTCGGTATTTATAACTTTTATTAAGTCGTTATGATTTTATCCAATAAATTTGATATTCGAAATAGCCCCAAAATAGTGGATATGTCGCTAAATATAATCAACCAGCCAACAATAGAATTTTCATTATAGTTGCATGGAAGGCTCCAAAACAATAATTACTGCGAATGTTCAAACTCCAACAGGAGAAATTAAATAACAGTATTATATTCGAAAATTAATCTTTTATTTTCTAGCTGAAAGAAAAACGTTCGTTAAATTCCGATTCGAATCCCGAAGACAAAAAAAGCATCTTCAGTTTCCACTCAATGATCTGTTTAAAAAACTGCAAAGAGGTTGAAGCAGTATTTCATAAACTTGTCCCCAGTGAATTTTACATCTAATTCTACATTAGATAAGAGTCACAACATGACTTTTTTCCTCTTTTCTCAGAGCACAAAATTTGTAAAATCATGGCACGGCAAGTGTCCAGTTTTATCAAAAGCCGTGATTCTAACAAGGCTACTGGATCGGATCAAATTCCGCCATTTTTTTAAGGTCATCAGTCCAATCTTGTCAAAACTGTATAACCTCTGCCCGAGGGTGAGATGCTCCCCAAATCTATTGGAACGTATTAACTGTACACCTTGTTTTTAAGAATGCCGGTGAACGGTTATTCCCGTCGCAATATCAACCCATTTACATCCTTACTGTCATCAACAACACTTCTCGAGTCTATAATCCTGACGGTGGGCGATCACAAGTACAGTTTCGCCCAGCTAGGTCAGCTGATGTCCTAAGTCTCATTATTCATAGAATCATTGAGACAATAGACAATAAGTTCATCGTAAGGACGATCGATTTAGATATAGGAAAGGCTTTTGACAAGGTCTGGATTGATTTCGTAGCAACCCCCAAGTTGCAACAAAATCATTCCAATTATGGAATCTCTGAAAGGGTTTTCTCAAATATCAAATCGTTACTAACAAGTAGATCCATGAAGATCGTTGCTAACGGCCAATCATCAGAAGCACATGTGCTCAATACCGGCGTTCTTCTCGGTCCTTCTTTACATAAATGATCTGCCTAACAACATTATCAGATATTCAGTGACGATCCATGCAAATGGTAGGACAGTTTATCGGAGGAACCGACAGAGTTCTGGATGTCAAGATCCTAGCAGTTGATCTCTTTGGTCTAGTCCTGGTGACGCAATGGAATAAAGACCGGTTAGTAACACTCAGTACCTTCCAAACTAAACTAGAAACGTTCCGCCATCACCGAACAGACCCAGAAATGTCGCCTATCATGATGGATGAGTATCCTTACAAGGATGCTCCTTGCTTTAAACGCCTATTGGGACTCCAGCTCACCCCAGACCTCAAGTGGGTCTCGTATATACGATCCATCGCTAAAGATGGTCGGTTCATTTTTTTTTCTTTACGCTCCAGTAAGTACCTTATATTATGATTCTATACACGCCAGATCAGGCCCAAATGGAGTATTGATACCATATATGGACTGGGGTTGTACAATCATCACTTGCCTGTCTTGCTAGTGTTCAAAAGCGTCTACACGGCTTTGTGACTGATGGAGTGTTTTCCATCCTGTAAACACGACGAGGCTCATGGCAAATATCCTGACGAGCTATATTCATTAGTTTCAACAATCCTGACCTTCGCAGCTAAGACTCGCAATGACACGTACACAACGATGAATCATCCTGATTATTTGTGTATTCCATTAGTAGTTTCTCTTAGACAGATTCTTACCAAGGACTACTATTTTGCGGAACAGACTCCCAAAAGGTTGTTTTCCTGACCACTAGAATCTGAATCTCTTCAAGTCCAAATTTGACAGTTGCATCTCCTATAAAATTTCATTAACTGCATTTTTTTACCTCATGTTGTTATGGACATACAACATTATTCAGTAACGCTCTACTCTTTATCAATGTTAAAGTATCCAGTAGGAATAAAAGGTAATGCTACTTACGATGAAATACCTTTTTGTAAATAACCATGAATATGATAAAGAAAATCAAATCGCGCCATTTTTTCAGCATATCCGGTTAACTGCCGCTTACAACTTCGTCATTTCTTTTCCTTCTACCGAATTCATTTTTCTGTCTAAAGATATCTCTTCTTTTGAAATTGTAATTTTATCCTCGGATTTTCCGGAAACGTTTCACATGTATGCACTTCCATCGACAGATTTCAAAGAAGTTGCAATTCAAATTTCAACACCAGTTACTCAGGATTTTAATCATTTAGTTGTCTGCCGCTATCAGTCTTTTTTTTTCCGGTAGAAAGCTCTCATTTAATTTTTTCATACTTTTCTTGAGCCAAAGCCTTTTTTTATACAAAACATTCTCAGTAAAAAAATAATTTATGAACTCAGTGTTTAGATTATTTAACTGCTCATTCATACACCGGTTTATCTGAGACTAGGTCATACATACTAAATGGATAGAAAGCAGTTAGTGTTCACATTTATACAGAACGTAATCTGAATTTTACGGAAAACGTTGACGGTCTTTCTGATTTTTCATCCCTCAGTTTTTAAAAAATATAATGTCATGTCCCTTCCGAATGTAGGCGGTCACGGATCTCCAAGCATTTCTTTCTTTTATTATATGTTAATTCTTAATGGTTCTAGGAAAATGGTTTCTTGTCTATTAATTCAGAGAAATCTTTTTCCTAGAGTAGATATTCAAGTTTAGAAATCTCAGTATACCTTGATATTTAACCACATTTTTGAAATAAGAGATGGATTCATGCCTTTTCCAAGGGCATTAGTGTGAATGTAAACGCAATTGACCAGAGCAGAATTTAAACTCGGTTCAGTAATTTTCCTTTACGCGCTGAAATCACTTACGCCACCACGTTCAGAGTATTTTTTAATATACTTTAATGTTATTTCTTCAAAAATTCCGTATTTTTTCTGATGGCATTTTATAAATCATCTCTCTCTCTCTATATATATATATATATATATATATATATATATATATATATATATAGTGCGTTGATGTGAGTTTCTGACCCTGGGTTTCACAAAATCACATCAACGCAACTAAATATGTTAGCTCTATCACTGATATTCAGCGCTTTCCAATAATTACCGCGCATATATATATATATATATATATATATATATATATATATATATATCCTCTCTCTGTCAATTTGTTATTGAATTCCTCCTGGGGTTTTGGAGATAGATCCACATAAGCATACATATTCTGAAACTACATTACTAAAGGTGCAAGTATATTTCATTTTAATCAAAAGTGGTCCCTCGTGGGTAGGGGGCACAAATCCCTCACTGAATTTTTTTTCCCCATTGATTTAAATTAAATTTAAATTTGAACAACGGAATGACTCATATACAAAATATAGAAGGAGAAAGTCAGAAGATGGAGGTCACATCGGCAAGGTCATTGAATAATATTGAAAGGCATCATTTTTCTCCACAAAATATAACAATGATTTAAAAGCAATCAATCATTTTCTTGCAAACAAATGTGTGACACGCAGCAAGGCGCGGATAATTCGGCTAATATACCATATTAAACACCATTTTTGGTTTAATTCCACCTTAGTCCAGTCTACATCCTCGTGCCTCTGTTAATTTTGAACTCAATTTTTTCAGTGGCTCTATAGGATGTGCGCCTACATGACTACAAATCGGATGGCAAATGTTCAAATGAGCCCCATTCTTTAGTGCAACTAGTTCAGCTAGAACACGCTACGCTTTATCCACAGAACAGAATCACCGTCATTTTTCACATATAAGAAGGATGTTTCATTCAGAGAGCTTTTATCCAAGAACTACCACTTTCTTGAACAGACTCCTTCTTGGGTACTTCCATAAAAGCTACAATCTTCAAATTAAAAATTCAGTCGTTATATATCCTCCTTATCCTCACTTATTATCAACCTCAACTTTCATTCATCATTTTAACAGCAACCCTCTACCACGTGTGGCCCTTGAGGCCTGTATTAGATTAATTTTCATATTAAAAAGTTTATCTTTGACCAACCTTCCAAGTAGAGAAGGTCTGTTTGCCAAGAGAGTCAGCATTCGCTGGCCTTTGTTTTCCAGTAACATTGAACTGCCTCTTTAAATTGTGTTTATTTGATTATAAATAGAAATCGATTGTTCAAGCTCTTATATTTCAAACTACTATATTACATCTGAAATTTGTTAAAAACTATTTTTAATGTAATTAATTCTTTTAATAAATCAGCATTATCAAAAGCTTTTCGGAAAGACCTACTTGTAGGGTTAGATTGTGGACTAGCTGTCATCAAATATACAAATGATTGAAAAAATTGTTTACTTGGAATGTATATAATTTTTATTCGCTTGATTTTTACAGGAATTTTTAGACATCAAACCAGTTTAGCTTCACTCAATTTAACTGAATTGGAATAAAGAGTTGGCTACAAAAAAGAATGTAAAATTCTCCTAGACTACAAACAATAAAATTACGGTGATTTGATCGATAAATGAAAGAAAAATGCTTCGAGAAACATAAATGTGCCATTTATTTGGCTATCTTGTTTGACTAGCGTTATATAAGAA
Organism: Acanthosepion pharaonis; assembly: GCA_903632075.3. Taxonomy (NCBI): domain Eukaryota; kingdom Metazoa; phylum Mollusca; class Cephalopoda; order Sepiida; family Sepiidae; genus Acanthosepion; species Acanthosepion pharaonis. The sequence goes on along the minus strand of CAHIKZ030003160.1, from coordinate 68,239 downwards.
AAAAAGTGTCGCTGCCGACACTTGAGTTTGAACATTGATCGCCAGTGAGCAAACACAGATCCTAATATTGAATTATGTAGACCCCGTGACCATAGAGGAAACGCATATATGTAGGAAGTAGCTAACGATCGTTAATTCTAGTCTATCTATTACTATTCGGATCTCTGTTTCTACTCTATCCTCTATTACTATACGGACCGCTATTCTCTACTCTATTTTCTATTCGGATTAATACGGTGATTACTGTTCGAACGAATATTATCGAGCAAGTACTATTAGTGCGAGTGTTATTCGAAGGCGTCTGACACCAGCATTGTTCAATGGCGTACTATACTTCTATCTACTTTTACAAAGTCTCTACTACAACGAGCATTGCGAAAGTAACAACGAGTCTTCGTTGACACCACAAGAATTAGAAAACATTTGGTTTATCATTTCTTCTGTTATCCTGTGCTCACTATCGAAGATGGTGCGTTTATATATATATATATATATATATAGTGGGCATAAAAATCGACACTAATTGGTGACTTTCAGTTTTCAACACTAACGTGATCTTCGGAACAAGTGGCACTCCTCGTGTAGCGGTTTATATTAATCTATTGCATTCACTTTTGTGCTAATACCCTTGGGAAAGGTGTGAATCCTCCTCTTCTCCCTCCAGCTATGGATAAATAGCAGGACAGACTGGGTTCTATAGCCTTGGGTGGAAACTGGTCTAGGAGAAGGACAACTCTGAATTCAAAACTTGCGGATGGTCGTTTGGGGACCTTGTGGCATGTAGTGCACCAGGTCTCCTCAAAAAGTGTGGATGGTTCTGCACGAAACCTTCACCACAAAATCAAAATCTCATCTGCTGTTGTCGGGCTGTCGGTTTCCTAGGAACTGATCTGCTTGACCCTCATACGTCAAATACGACGGGAGAGTTGATTTATGTGTGTGTGTGTGTGTGTGTGTCTGTATGGGATTAAGGGAATTTGAGGAGGGATTAAATCGACCTTTCCAAGTTCTTTTATTTTAATGCTAATGCTAAGTTTGATCATTACCACTAGATTTCCTACTTATGCTGATTGGGTGGTTGGTGAACGTGTGTATGTGTTGCGAGCACTTTTCGTGAAAGTAACGATAGAACAGCGAGGGGCTTGCAACATCCCGCCTTTGAGGGAGAGGTTGGACGGTGTAAAATAATTTGACACCCACAAAAACTTAGTGAGGCTTTTGGACTCTATCGAGTCTGGAGAGTGAGATTTCGGCAACGCACAACCAAATATGACAACAATACTCCATGTTTGACCTGATCTGGCTCTTGTAAAGGTAGAGAATAGCACGTGATCTTCTGTATTAGCTGATAAGGCCCCCTGCCGCTTCAAACAAATGCTCACTATTCTGCTAAACCTCGTTAATTTAGTTTAGACTGGAATATTCTTGTTTGATGACATATCGGAAAAATACCTTGTCTATGGCTTCAGGACAACTATTGCTTTTGAAAAATTTGTCTCAACGTGAACATATTTCTATAAAATCAACCACCCCAGAAAAATATATTGTTTCTGCAGTTTATATTACTGATGTGACCGGGAAATAAGGAAACAGAAGCAGCGTTCTAGATATTGTTCACATACGGAAGTACCGTGTCAGCCATATTGTGGATGTGTGAATAAAAAGCAAGAGTACCGCTTCTGCAGACAAGTCACCAGGCTAAACTGCGTTTTTGGTGTCGTTGTTATTACAGATAACCTTACCAAATTATGACAATTACTACATCCCTTTAATTACTAATTCAATGCCAGAGTATGAAAATTTAAAAACATGCATTTTTTTTTTCAAGAAATATGTCGTAAACCATGATAAAAGCTCTAGTTTTTTATGCTTTCTGAGGCGGGGTTTAGAAGGCGACAAAGTACTTTTTCTGCAGTGGGGTAATCCCCTCCTAAAGAAGCCACCTTTCAGTTGAATACTTGCAGGGGCGTTTTTAAAGCAAATCAATTTGTTTCTTTTGACTCACGTGTAAACTGAATTTATGTCAACTTTTCAGTTCTAGTATTACGACTGATGTTTCTACTCCTTTCACTCTTGTGTTTGTCTATTCCTTAATTCCCCCAGTTTAGACTTTTACAGTTAGAATCATCCATACTACTTTCACGGATTTGAATAACCCTCATTTTCAGTTGAGATAGCTTTGCTATGGAAAAGACACCCACGTAGATTTTTTTCTGAAAACTTCAGTCTTGGCATTCTTCAAGTAAACGATGAGAGTAAACAGAATATATATCCTCATAACCTTTACTTATCACATTCTCTTTCATTCAAATTGAACACTTCATTTCTTTTTACCATTTAAAATGTAACCCTCTGCATTTAGTGTCTCCCCACTCTCGCATTGAATGAAATTTAGTAAAACAATGTCACTTTTATCCTTAAATGTTTATATAACTCGGTTTTAATGACGGGCTCTTGTAAAGAATTCGCTAACACAACAGGTAGTTCCTCATTTTTTTAGACATGTATTCTTGAAAATATTTCATCATGAATATTTTATTTTTCGAGACCTTCAGCTTTCCCCAAATATGCAATTCAGAATAAATATCTCATATTTTACAAGCGTTTAATCATCGGAGTATCAACATGTTTACCAAAACGCCACCTCGACGTGACCTTCTCTTTTTCAGAGTTTCTCGTTGACACCTGGCCAAGTGAATTTTGAAACTTTACACTTGACATTCCGTGAGTCAATCGCCGGAATATTTACTTAAACTAAATAAGAGCAGAGAAGAAAGTAAACATATTCAAATAATTGAAATCCCATTTCTTTTCTCTTTAACATTGTTCATCGTCTTTTTGTCGCTCTTCTGTTTCCTTTGCAAGTTTCAATTTGAGTCGATCTAAAAGAAAAACGTCCTGCCTCTTAGCCATATAATTAAGAAGCATGTACAGCTTTTTAGTGGCTGAAAGAGTTGCTTTTTTCCAACAGTGTAAGATACTTGTATTTGAACGTAGTTAAAAAGCAAGACATCAAATGCCGATAAAAATCTGCCTTTCCTTCTTTGAGGATTGGCGCATTACAATCTTTCTACTCTTGATTTGGTACTGAACTAAACTAAGCGTATTAAACAGTGATCATAATTCACAACCTTTCTTCGTAGATCATTAAACAATATTCTTGCCTCAAATTTAGGATGCTTGTCTCCGTTGTTAGTTGCATAATTAAAAGAGAGAAAAAACTAATTCCGACGAATGTTTTATATTTTTATGGAAATATTTCGGCTAGCAGTTGCCAGTCTTTGTCACTCATTAATTTATTAATTCTTTGTATTGTTTTACTCAAAGTAATATGTTTATAAAAATCTTCAAAATGCAAGGGATCCTATCTTAAAAAGGGCGGCAAAAACTACGTTTTGAAATATGAATATTTGATTTTGATTGTATATAGCAATAGGTTAAAAACAGAAACCTTCAAAATAAAATGGCAAGTTTAAACTAGATATTCAGTTTTATCGAATGTTTAATCTATATTTTCTCTCTGATATTCTCAAAGTTATTTTTTATCTCATACTTCTGTAAACCGTTTTTGTTTTCATTTTAAATAAAATTTGTCTTTTTTTATACCCTGTCGATTTTTCTTGTTTTCTGGAATGAAGTCTATAACTACTTCCACATATAAAGTTTACACAAAAGTAATATTACAAGCTAAAGTTTCGAGAAATAAAAACGTAAAATGAAGCTTTATAATCTATTTTGAAAATTACTAGAAGTAATAAATTTAAACAAATACTTTAAATCATTTCACCCAAGCAAGGCTATAAAGCCACTAAAAGTAAGAATGAGAAAAAGAAAAAATAAGGTGAAAGAATAATAAAAGAAAAATAATTAAGTTGACAGCAATTCATATTGCATGTATGTCTCTAAGTTTAATACGATTATCATAGTTTGATGCCATGAGCACGAATTTAGTCTCCTGTTTAATTCATTTTCAGCCAAAACTGAAGGACTGGTGTGAGCGAAATAAAGGGTTTAGTTCGACATTCCAACCACTTATTTATATGATGGAATAATAATGTACTGCGTTGGAGGATCAGTCCAAGGTGAAGATTAGAACTGATAGAAAACGGTTGGTTTCGACAGACTTTAGCGAAAGGTGGGTTACTGAGGCGAGCTTGGTTCGTGTGAACCTTTCTTAGGTGTACCTAATTCACATCGGGTAGTTCCTTGTGAAGCTTTCCTCTGGTTTGGATAGACAAACTTTGTTTACCTACTTAATGTATGTGTTTTTCCTGGCCTGCTATGATCCAATTTGTGATTCCCAACCTCCCCAATTTGTTTTTGGTCCTCTTTCATCTCTACTAGGTCAGCTTTCTTTTCTCCTCATGTCCATATTTATTTTCTCATTTCCTCTCTTTTAGCGAGAGCGCCTCTTGATTTTGTTCAAGGGCAGAATATAGCGGCCTCTCTGGACGGGTACTACTAACATCAGTTATCTTTATTTGGTTTATTTTGATATTTAGTTTGTTTTGGGGTTCCTCCCCTCCCCTCTCATTGTAAATCACCCATAGATTTTTATGTATAATTTTTTGTAATCATCAAATTTTTATGTCCTGTGGTGCGTTTTTTTAGGTTCCCTGTGAGTATGCGTGCGGTATTATGGTATATAGAGGATTGATTGGTGACGGATGTAGGTTCTTGTGGTGAATGTGCGAATTATAATAAGTGAATGGGTCGTGAATCGGATTAGTTTGGTCTTTACTGACTATCTTATACCTTTCTCAACGCATTCCCTCTTTTCGGCCTTGTGCCATAATTGTATTTTATACAATAAATCTCAATGTATTGAGTTGACCAAAACGTTCCTTCGCTTACTAAGTAGAAAATCTACTTAATAAGTATACCCAATACTTTACTTTTTCTTTTTATTTACTAGTGTACCAAATATTATTGCTGGCACGACTACATTATTGCTTTCATTCCCTTCTCTCGACACGGAAATTATCATTTTTCAAAAAGTTTTCTTCACGGCACAATTAATTTGTTTCACTTTCATTAAAGTGATATAAAAATTCTCAGCGACACGTTTATTTGAACCGACATGCTTATGTTGAAATATTCCCACGAATACAAACATTTTTATTTGGTACAAAAGAATATCAGTCCTTCTTTATTACATCATCTCAGTAAAGCCTAATTTTTTGTTTGGAAGCACATTCAACACTTCATTTATTTTTTCGCGGTATTTACGATGCAGAGCTTAGTCTGGCTCAAGGCTACAAGAAGGGAGTATCAATGGAGGCAAAAAATGAATAAATAACCTGTTCCTTTTTTTTTATTTTTATTTTTTTAGAATGTCTGTTTGCTAGAGGGGGTGTCTTTATTACAGATCTCTGCTCAGGCGCATTTGTATTTCTTCGTCTGGCTCAAGGCCACAAGAAGGGAGTATCAAGAGAGGTAAATGTAAATAAATGATAGGCTTCTCATTTTTTTAATATGTCTATTTGCTATGGTGGGTAATAGTATTACAGACCGCTTGTCAGGCACATTTGTGTTTCTTCAGCACACACAACGCCAAATCATGGTTTATACTGCAAGTTTTCTGAACGCAACTTAATTACAGCGTCTGGGAGAGAACGCATAATTTGGCGTGATCAACACTTTTGAACACGGTCAGTACTCTCAAATCCTCTGTCACGATGAATCGTGCTAAGACAATTATAGAAAATTTATGAACAGTTCTGTCCACACAATATCAGTCAAGCTGTGGGAAAGATCACAATGGTGTCACATGAGGAGGTTGTCTTAAACCGATATTATCACGAAGTCATTTCCATACTACGGTCTCATGTTTCAACAATTCGGCCACGTACCCACTTAAAGGAACAACTGAAATATTTTTGTTAGGTTAGCTTGCTAAACACTAAGACGAATCGCTTCTTGACCAGGTTTATCTTAGACTGACTAAAGGCTACCAGTATGATGTACTTAGACACACTAGACTCCTTTGTCAGGACGTTTTAATATTCATAACTCAGTTAGTTAGTTATGTGCGGTACGTGATACACTCTTTCGTTACATGACTGACAAGGCAGTTTTTTTCCCGCAGTAGGATGCTATTTCATACCTTTCCAAAGAATATTCGCACGTAAGTGAACGCAATGGATTCGAGTGGAATACGAACTCGGATTTCCGATTCCTCAGTCCAAGCCGTTATCCATTACTCCACCGTGCCTCCTCTGTACATAACTAGGCAGTGAAAAATTAGTCGCTTGGTAAGGATGCAACTCACAAGCCATCTTATATTTTATTTTATTTTTTAATCACGTAATTTCGCTTCTTTATTTCTTTCCTTCTTTCTTCTCCGTTCCTTTAGTCTTGATTCTTTTGCCTCTTCACCCACCATCTTTCTTTGAAATGTCTCAGAAGATGTTAACTTCCTTTGTCAGAATGTTTCACCTACGACAAACAAAGGCAAGTAAACAAAGTAGTCAAGTGTTCTTCAATTTTCGAGTCCTTTTCAAACATCTTCAAACAAGAAAATGAACTTGATTAAGAAACAAAATGTAAAATTTATAACAAATATCGTCTCCTTTTCAACTTCATCGGGAAGAAAGAAGTAGCGAAATTATGTTCCAGTTCTTTGAATAAATAAATGTGGAAATAAAGACTCGTGTAAAATTCTACATGTACATTTTAGCAACAGAAGAGTATTAAATTGTACAAAATATTAAAATTGGCAGATATCAATAATTACCGTATTACTTTCTCGGTGTTTCTATCTTTTAGAATTAGATTTCAGTGTTCAACACCAATATTCTTTAAGAATAGAAAATCGATTTGATTTCTGTATAACAAGCAGTTACCTTGCCCGAAGTATTCTTCTTTTCTTTTCTTTTTTCTCGTACTGAACTTGCTTTACTAATTATGAATAGACTTAGGAATGGTTTCGTTCCTTTCTCGGTTACCGATCCATATTTTTGAGATGTCCTGGGTTTTGTGAATAGAATAGGCAGCGCAATTAAGAAATGTGATAATCTTTTATTGTGACTTTTGGAGATTGACAGTGTGTCGTTAATCACTATTGTATAATTTATTTTTTGCTATAGATTTGATAATATCTTAATATGGTTTCTCCTCAGGACTTAGCCGAACATGGCTCTCCCGAAATTCCGTTAATATTTGAGAATTGGAAATTATTTGGGGGAAGATAGTAGTTTTCATTTGCCTTCTCTATGGTTTAGAATTCAGTTTTAATTCTCTTAGCGTATTTGAGAGCTCTCTACAATTTAACCCGTAGCTGGGGGAAAAGTTGGATTCATAGATTTTTAAAGGTCTTTTGGGCGAAAGCGAATGCAGAAGGCTGGGCTGAAGTTGATTATTTATGCTCATATATGTTTCTTCCGTTATTAATAGTTACCATTATTCGCAAGGAAAATAATCATTGATTCATTTTTTAGGTGAAAACAACATCGTAAACTTCGGTGTTTAATTAAACTTTTCCCTTACTAACAGAAGTGTTTAACTTGATAATGCAGAGCTTAACCGAAGGAAAGCAGTTAGTAGTAAAGAGGCTGTGAAAACTGTGGGAAGACATAAGAAAATTTGAAATCTTCCCCACGCATCAAATAGGTTTCACCTGCTTAATTTTTTTTTCACCTCCGAGAATCCATACTCTGGAAACAAAAACTGAAAGAGATCTTCGTGTGGTGTAACGGTTATCGGCGTAGAAAATAGAATCGATGAGATGGGTTCAAATTCCGAGCTAGTTTGTTGCGTTCACTTTCACATAAATTACTTTTGGGTCAAATAGCTGGATAGATCGGGCTCTCTAGGATAGGTAGGCAAGCAGTCTATGAAATAAAACCGTGGAGATGGCACCAGGAATCAACTATCTTACCCAAGAAGTCATGAACATTCACAGAAAATAAAGGGAAGTTATCTGCGGAGAACCATCATAGTCTACGTCTTCAGTAGACATTGCATCTTAATAAAAACGATTATAAGTCATTTGTTTTACAAATTAAATATTTATTTTGAGACGCCATTTCTTGCCAATGCAATTAATTCGGTCATGATGATGTTAGACATAGGACAATCATAAATTACTATTTAGGCCTTCGAAGATTCATTTTTATTCAACTTTTACATCCTTCGAAATTTAATCGAAGAATATTTTAAGAAAGCCGATTTACAATGCTGGTTGTCTGTGTCCGACTTTAGCCTCTTTGAAAAAGTTAAGATTGAATTATTCTGGAATCGATTCTTTGTGTTCTTGTATACAAGTGGTTTTTGAAAATGGTAATGCTTGTTGGCGAGAAAGAGCAATTTAGTAACTGAAAATATAATTTTTAAAAAAATGCTCATTAACATGACATCCTTACAGAATGTTTTCACTCTCATATCTAAGTTAATTATATTTAGTTGGCGTTTCTAGAAAAAATAACCATAATTCTATTATTATTTATAAGTAAATTATGATAGAAAAATGTCGATGCTTGTAAAATCCTCGTGAAAACAAGATATAAAAATAACATAATTCTGCGTGTGTGTTAGGTGTTTCTTTCTTCTGTATTAACAGAGAAATATATTCGGTTGTAATATTATCCCCCTTTTTTCTTTTGAATAGGTAATATCAAGAAAACGATTTTAACATCTTTATTTTTTTTTTTACTAGTGATGGCTATTTTTTCTCTCATTTTCTCTGTGTGACTGTGTGTATACGAGTCGTTGTGGTATAAATAAATTACAATATAAATTAGTCATGACGGTAATTATAAACAAGCTTGTCTGTGCAAGCTTGTGTGTCAATGTACAAGAAATAAAAATGTCGCGTTTCATTTTCCATAAAATATGTGTCAACGCCAGTGAACCTATGACACATTGGCCAGTGAACTTCTGACATAGTGTTAGTTGAGAAAAAATTAATACAATACACTTTGTTTTTCTATGACTAATATGATCCTTCGTTTCATTTGATGAAGGTAGAGGGCGCCACTGAGGTCGAATTACGGACAGAAATTCCAAATCGTATTACCATTTTCAACAATGTAGACTGCATACCTGAAGCGCTTACAGGTTGAAACGCAGGAAGATACAACCTGTTCGTGAAAGATGGTTCTTAACTTTACAGGTCGCTATTACATTTGTATTCCTTGGCCAAATCCACGTCAACGGCTGGTGACGTGTCCTCCACTGAACATGTAATACAGCCATGTCTTATCTTCTTACAACATTAGTGAGTTGGAGAAACGTGTACTTTGATCGGGCTAGACCTGATCTTCATGACGCGTTGCTGGATGCATTATAGTCTGAATCAGGCTTACGATCGTATCACGTTGAAATACCGATTCTCTCACGATCGCAGAATTTTAGGCAACGTCGAGCTCGGTCAGTACCTAGATAGGCGACTGCTTGGAAATTCCAAGTGGTGTAAGTTTGGATGTGATTGCAGTAGAATGGATAACGGATCCGAATTGGAAATCGTAGAGCCGAATTCAAATTTCCGTAGTGTTCGTTATCTTTACTTACACGCAAAAGCACTTAGGAAAGTATAAATCCATCTCTTTTCTCCCCATAGTGTATCCAGTTCAGATACATTTGTGTGGGAAGCTTGTTTACCTAGTGCAATAATGCGTGATAAACTCCAGTATTTCGGGATAGGTTTCTGATCTCAAAATTCTTTCATGAAATTGAGAAACGTATTACTGAATTCGGAAAGAAGTTAAGCTACTTTCAGAGGATCAGTCAATGTCAATTAATGCTTTATTATTGCTTAGTTTTTTTTTATAGCCTTCTTATCTTTCTCATCGGTGCATTCGTTGTTTTTTATCTCTAGAGATACTTTGTAATGAATGGTAAATGTTCTAGATCCGCGTTTAGTATGGTCAGGTTTGAAATGTGATACAAAATGTCTTTTTCAGAGCAGGACATGTAATCCTTGAATCCTTGTTGGTTTCGATTGTATGATGTTGTGATTTTTTGCTTCCCACATTTCAACATATTGTCTTTGCTGTTTGGCTTCATTAATTTGGTTTCCAGTTTTCCGGAGATATTTTTTTTTTATTAGAGTATTAACTATTTTTCTTTGCTAATTGTGTAGTTACCCTCCATTTCATTCTCTTCCTCTTGTGTTTGTTTCTATCTTGTATAAGTCCTTTTCAAACTAAGGATTTTTGTCAGACTGGTGTATTCTTTTCCGTCTAAGATGTCGAGGAATAGTCTCACGTGCTTCAGTTAATATTTAATTACATTATTTGATTTATCTGTGTTATTTTGGTCAAGATTAAGGAGCATGAATTTAGATTCAAGTTTATCACTAAATTCGAATGTTACACATGAATTTTTAAGGACATGGATGTTATACCGAGGTGTTTTTCATGGTTTTATGTGAGTGGAAAATTGTTTTAGTTCGAAGTATTCTGTAATCACATTCAAATAATGAATTGTATACCCTAACATCCGTCACAACTGCTTCAGCTAAGAGCTCAAGGTTATATACAGGCTGGCAATGAAGTCACTATACAGTTACTTACAATAACAATTAAGACAAAGCAATAATCAACAGTCCAGAAATTTGTTATTAAAATAGTTCTGGTTAATTACAATTTAATGCTATGGTAAACGACAGTAAATTAATTGCCGATACTGTTCGAACTGAAAGACACCTGCTTCAACGCTTTGCTTTTTAATATAAGTAACTGTATAATGACTCTATTGTCACCTTAAACATACATACATACATACACACATATATATATATATATTCTGTAGGAGTAAAGACAGAATAAACGAAGAAATATTTACATATATTCGTGTCGTTTTCAGGATTTCGTTCACAAGCTGAATTATCGAATCTTAAGTTAATTAGGTTCGTTCATACTGGCTATAGTTTGGTTTGGTTCGGTTTGTTTTACGGCATATCAAAACCTCAATGGATTATTTAATGCCGACAAGATTTTTATTGCTGGTAATAATTTATTTAAAAAAATATATTGCTGCAAATATATTTTTTCCAAAAATGTATTGCTAGTAAAAAAGTTTTTCCCAAAAATTGTATTGCTGGTAATATTTTTTCCTTCAAAAATGTATTGCTGGTATTAAAACCTATTTTTGCACTTTCATAGTGCTTTGACCTCAATTTGGAGGTTAAGTAATTGCCCATATCTGGGGTCCTAACAGGTGTTTGTTTGTTTTTTTTTTAATTTATTGCTGGTAATAATTTTTTCTTACAAAATTCATTGCTAATAATAATTTTTTTTTCAAAAAATGTATCACTAGCATTAAAACCTATTTTTAAACTTTCATAGTGTTTTGACACCATAGTGGGTTGGATCTGGGAACCACCCCAGCAATTAAAACGCCAGCAATTAAAAGGTTGTTTCACGTTCCTCAAAACCTCCTGTTGTATGTAGTTTATCGTCATACCCAGGACGCGCTAAAGATTGATTTTAACAGGTAAGTGCGACTATATTAATATAAATATATAATTGAAAAAAAAAATTCGTCCATTTTTATTTTCCAGATATTAATTCTGTTTCTGGTTTCAACTCCATCTATCATATATATATATATATATATATATATATATATATATATATATATATATATATATATATATATATATATATATAATGAATATCTGTTGGTTTGTAATTTTACAAGTGTTCACATGGTGAAAAAAATCATATCCGGTAATGAAAGCTGAAAATATTTAATGGATGACTCGATTGGATTGGAGATACTAGACAGAATGAAAAGGAAAAATGTTAGTAAGAAGCCATAACATTTTTCAATGACGATTTATTTAGTTAAATATCATTTAGGAAATATATAATGATGCGCTTCACTTATTATTTATAAAACATACAAATACTCTTTGGGTTTTACTTTAGAAACTTCATTTGTACATAGAGGAACTTAGACGCGTCTCATTGGACGAGTATGGTAAATAAGGAAAATGAAGTTCGATCCTGACTGGTGCCCCATACGGGTACCTCTGTAGCAAAACTAAGATAGGCTCATCTGCATCTGTTATGTATTTACTATCTAATATTATCTTTTCTTTTTCAAACATATCAAAAGATTAAATCTATGAAAATTATATTATTTCCATGTCGTAAAGGAAGAATGTTTAGGCTAGTAATGTAGGTATTTTCTTGAATTAGAATCTCATGTATGGCAGATACAAAAGCTTATAAAATATAGATAGATAGATAGATAACAGGGTGTCTTAAAATGTATACACACTTTAAAAATAATAAATGGGAAACAGAGCCAGAGAGGGGAAAAAAAGGAGAAAACAAAGCTGTAGGAACAAAACGTATTTTTTATCATTTCATCCGAAGCCACTAATGACACATAGGTTACTGTGTGTGATAAAATATGAAGGAAAGAGAACAATAAATTTAAGATTGATATTGCATTTAAATTTTTGGAAAGCAAGAAGCCAGAAGAATGTTCAACAAGTGAGAAGTGCGAGAACAGAAACTAATATGATAGTGTACGGCTACAATTAACAACTCTATGACCAAACTTACCTTCCAATCTAGTACTGCACTTAAATTCATAAAGTGAAGGTACCCACGGGGAAGGCCCATAAGAACAATTACGATGAAAATATTTATAGAAAAGGTACGAGGAATTTACGGTGGTTGGAAAGTGACAACGTACTGGAAAATTTGATGTTAGGAAGAAGAAAGCAAATATCAAAACTTGGGAAAAAGTTATCACTGGCTTAGTTTAGTGTATCTGCTACAAGACTACAGTAGAGTTATTTATTAAGTTCAACATAATCTTGCAGACGGTGACAATGTTTCATCCCCGACTAATGTTTGAAATCGTTTTGTTTGAAGAGTAAAATGCTTTTGCGCTACGGTAGTACCAGAGAAGAACAGATTCATATGAATAAAGTTGGTGAAAAATAATGAGTTTGAATGCGTAAAACGTCAGATGGAGAAATTAAGGGAAAGATACTTTCATAAAACAAAAAAAAAAATCCCAGTAAACTAACAGCGGGGAGAACAGAAAAGAAAGTGAAAATATTAAGATTAAACATCAGAGGACGAAGGGGGTGGGGAAGAAATATCAACGAATCCAATGTAGAATTGATTAGAAGATTAACAACAACAAAAAAAGTAAAGTCAACAGTGGATGAAGAATAGAAAAAAAGGATAAAAAGAACAAGACGAAGAAAAATGGACATCTTTTCACAGCAAAAACGAGACTTCCGACTTTACTTCCGGTTCAGTTCATTTTATGAACATAGATGTTTTTTTTTCTTTTGTTCTTTTTTTAATGTGTTGTTAGTATTTGTTTGTGAGTTTGTTCAATCGCTTTTTTTCCTTTTATTTATTTACTTTTTTCGGTCTTATATTTTTCAACAATTCTTTCGTGAAGCTACAAGATGCTTCTGCAAGTGAGGCGTGCACCTTAACACGATCTTACCATAAACTATAGCACAAAATGTTTAGTAAAAAAAAACAAAATAATGGAAAAAAATGCGATGTGGAATTTAATTGTTTTGAGCGTTGTCGAGGCTTGGTTTCAAGGGAAACGATATGCGATGTGTTTGACCGACCAACTCACCCACCTTATTTCCCCAACGTTTTATATCTTATTCTAGGCTGTGGGCATCCTTGCTAAAAAAGTTAATGGATTTTTAAGAAGAAAAACAGAAGAATGTGTGATGAACAGGGCAAAAAGAAAAAATGCATATAAAGAAAGGGAAAGGAGTAAGAGGGAAAAAAATGAAGAAAAAGGAGTGAATAAACGAAAAAAAAATGACGAAGAAAAAAGTGGGGATAAAAAGAAGACAACACTAAAAGGATGAAAAGAAAAGGAGGGCAATAGTGACAAAGTGAAAGTATAGAGAGAGTGGAGAAATAAAGAAGGGGAGATAACTTAAAGAAAGAGAAGAGAGCAGTAAAGAGATAAAGAAAGACGGCAAAACAACTGGAGTGACATTTTAAGAAAGGCACGAGTAAAAGACGTATTGGAGGAGAAGATATGTTAGAAAAAGAGAAATGGAAAACTGGAAAGAAGAATAAAGAACAAAGTGAAGATGAAAGAATAAAGGAGACGAGAATGGAAAAAATATTCAGAAGAAAATAAAGGAACAAAAAAGCGAAAAAAAAATAAATATAGCCCCCCCCCCAAAAAAAAGGCAAGAACAGGATATGAGAAGAGAAAGTGAATCAAGAGAAGGGGGGAAAAAAAAGGTAGAGAACAAGAACTTGGTAACACAGAGGTAAATGAAACTCACCCCAAGAAACGTTCGGTAAAAAAAAAAAAAAAATGTTCGACTGAATATAAATGCGAAAGTGAATATGAAAAGTTACAAAAACAGTAGAAAAACAAATCCAAACTCCACGAAATCAAAAGGAAAAAAAAGCAACTGTCAAAGGCAAAAATAGCAACAAATAATAATATAAATATAGATATAAATCCTTTGCACAACTATTGAGGATTGGTAAGGAAGGAGCACGCCCAGAAATGATGAATTCGTTGAATTGCGAAGTATCCATTATTCTTCATATTTGGAACAAAAGAAGACCAAAAAAAAAAAAACGGGTCATCTGGCGATAAATGGAAGAATGTGGTGGGTGACGAGGTGACAAGTGCATAAAGGGTAGAAAGTGAGCGAGAGATTGCGACAGAAATAATGGAATGATAAATTCGTCTTCTAATAGTTCCCCATATATCAAATTAGAGAAAGAAAAAAAAAGACAGGAATACTTGGCCAGACGGGAAACAGTGTTAAACGTGTAGATAAAGTCGTGTAATTCTTCACCTTGGTATATTGATTGTATTTTATATTTTTTTAATGCAAACTTAAAGCTGATTTTTTTTTTTTTTTTTTTTTTTACTCAAGATGCATTAAGGAACTATAATTGAAATTATTACAATAAATATTACTAAGACTACTACTTCGTTACTTTCAATATAAAACATATATAAAACCTTAGTGTTAAAGCATTTCAAAACGATGCTGTTTCAATATTCATTAGGATATATACAGAAGGTGCGACAGCAAAAACTATCCTCATATATATTTATTAACTAAGCTTGCTTGGGAAATATTTTAATAGAGGACGGAAAATGCGACACCAAAATCCGAAGTTCCATTGAAATAGCCAAAGATGCCTTCAAAAAGCTATGCAAAGTAATGAGAAATAGGAAATTAGAAACGAAAAAGGTATTGAACTGTTAATTTATACAAAGAGCGTTCCAATAAATTAAACCGATTTTAAATGAGAATTAAATTTAAGCGTCTAATGATTTTTTTCTTTTTCTTTCAGATTTAACAACTAACGTCTTTGGCAATTTCAACCATGGAAAGATTAACAATCAAACAAAGTGTTAAAGTTTCAAGAGTGCAATAGGAAAAAAATATTCGTAAATTCAAACAAACTGGGTCGGTGGCAATTGTGAAAACACCACTGCGTGCTCTTTTACGCCGTTCAGCTGAAAACATTCCTGCAGTGTGTGAGAATGTCACCGAAAATCCAGACCCCTCTATTCGTCATCGCGCACAGGAAGTGAACCTCTCCACAACAATGTTACAATGCCTTTCTGCTCGAACGTCCATTTTTGTAATAGGCTTCGATAACTTTAACACGCTGTGTGGTTGTTAATCTTTCCGCGGTTGAAATTTCCAAAGACTTAAATTGTTAAATCTGAAAGCAGAAGAAAAAAATCATTAGACGCTTCAACTTAATTTACATTTAAAATCGGTCCAAGTTATTGGAACGCCCTGTAGTACTGAATGCCGTTCAATCTCTCCTAGATGAAGAGAAAACTGGAGGCAACAGAAATGTGGGTCTACAGAAGAATTCTGAGAATCCCATTCACGTAACGCTGGATGGATTAGAAAATCCTATGAAAATGGAAAAAAAAGACATTTGTATCAGGAGGGCCGAAATTTCATGGAAAATGAGAGGAGAGCGTGTTGAAATTGGCACATATATCGAAGGCAAAAAGTACAGAGGAAGGTATCTGGGCACGTACCTGATGAGCTTGTGTGAGGATGACAGCCTGTGGGGTCGGTAGCCTGGCGAAGGGCCAAAGGTTGAAGATAGGTATACAAGATAAAAGGTTGTAGAGAATAATGATTGTCCACTTAACCTGACGACAGTTTCTGGAAATTTTATTTTCCACTCTGTACTTACACATTGCGCTAATATGATTGTGATCACAAGTATTCCCTGACTTCTGCGGCTGGCCTAGTTCAACCTAGAAAAACGAGACACCTTTTGTACACTCTACACTCTACACTAAAATAAAAGACCATATGTCGTTTTCAATCAATGAAAGGATGTTAAACTATTATATTTTGTCAGAAAATGTAATCTGTATGGCACCAGTATACCAACTGATGATAACCTGCATACCTTGAAAAACATCACCCATTTCCGCTGGTAGGAAATACACAACTGCCTCACAATTCAAACATGTTCAGTCCAAGAACTAGTCAATCATTTCTCTTTTGCCGATTCAGGTCACGCTATAAACTATGAGGAAACCATAAAACAAATGGTTCCATTAAATCCTTTATTATAGAGCATTTAATTGATTTTAATGTTTGAAAAATATTTTATAGGACCCAATCAAAAATATTTATCTTTTACTATTCGCGAATCAGAAATTTTTACAAGGTTCGAGAGACACTCGAGGTAGAAATCACAGAGTGAGAGATACCGTTTATGCGTATATGTAGCGAAGATAACGGTTAACCCTAGATTTAAACAGGTTAAGATTATAGTGATCGGGAAATGATCAACCTGATCTTAGGAGTCGGTTCCAGAAACGGATCGCTTTCTCGGAAGGATCTGCTAGAGAGGAACTAACAACTCAATGAATAGGAAAAGAATGAAGTTATTTCGCTACAATTTGCGTAGAATGATTGGTCTTAGACGTGGTGATTAAACCTGGTGGAATTAAGGAATATAGTTCTTCTGTACACTTTCCACGTCAACAGCGATAAAGTAGCAAGAGGCTTGCCACGATTCGTCTGTGATAAAGAAATTGTAATGTGATAATGTGTCACACACAAGGAGCTTTTGGAATCTATCGCGATTGGATAATGAAGGATGGACAGCTGGTACACACACACACATATATATATATCCTCCATTTTCAACCTGATTTGGCTCTTGTTAGCGTAGAGGATAGTAAGGTATAAAGGATCGACCATTTTTCCCAGCATCTTTATCGATGGATTGTATGCACGTGTTTCACTCGAAGTTTAGGTTGAGAAAAATCAACATTCCCAGCTCCTCATATCAGACGGAAACTGCCGTCTATCATCTTCAAGAACAGCTTCAACTGTCTTGTTCATTGATGATATCGTACACCTTACACAGGGCTCGTTTTGCAGATTCTTACGCTATTCTGTGAAGACATAACACTAATCATCTTCTATGTACTGTATCCCTTCAAGACGTTGGCAATCATGGCTCTCCACAATTTCTCTTTCTTGGTAGTTCTTAATAAATTTTGTGTCTTTGTTATCTATCCTAAACCATGTTCCATCAGCCATTTACTTAAACTCGCTAGGTAGGTTATATATTGTTTTCTTCTATTCCACTAGCCTTCAGTCTGTCCTGTGAGTATAATATTTTCCAAGTTCTCTTTCCTTATTTAGTGCCCTAGAAATTTCAACTGTCCCTTTTCTGATGTCAAGTGTGCTTTTTGTTTCGATTTTCTCTAAAAAATAATATCTGCTCATTAATTATTCGCCATACGCAGCAGTAAATAAACATTAAATTTATGTTGTATATTTTTCCATGACAAGCAATTCATGACGTCACAAGCGCATGTGCAATGTTATGCGTAATCTGACGTTTAAGAGATATTATATACCGTCTTTTGCTTTGTGCCATTTACTAAAGTTAGTAAAGCGGTGATCAGGAAGCAAAAGGTTTTGTACCCTTTTCTCACTAATGATACGCTAACACCATATGTCATTTACAGAGATAAACTTCATAGTTTGTTGTGAGGATTAAAATTTGAGGGAGAATCGCTAATCTACAAAAATGGGTGTGTCTTAGACCACTTTTCCTACGTCAATCAATTGAATAGATTTTTTTTTAATGAAAGAATTGTTGATATATTACTAATTTACTCCAATTAAATGCGTCCCGCATTTCATGAATCTTTGGCCACTCTAATCTGGCTATGGTACCTAGATTCTATGGATTTAAGCATATTACTAGATTTTCGCGACAAAATCTCATCCTTTTACAGTTAAAATGGCCAGATGTAACCGTAAGTTCTGTCCTAACATTTTATTCTCTCGCAATTCTCACATGTGGATCTTGTGAGAAGACGACATACAATCGATAAAATAATCATAAGGAGTAATAAGGGAAAATGAAATGCGTTTTTCCATGATGCTGAAAGTAAAGAAACCGGAAATATTATTACCCCACTCGGTTTTGAAAAACATCGTTACGTGGCGTTGTAGAAACCTATAAAAAGGCAAATATTTCCTGCTTCACTCTCTTTCTCCTCCTTGCTCCAACATGTACTACACTGTGGTGAATTCGTTCCAGCTGGGAATGTTAGTTTCCCCGGTTCACTGATGACTGAACTCTCTTCACATTTTCCGATACATGATACTCTCACATGTCTTCAAAAAAACCTATGTACCTATGACATAGATCATGTTTTCTCTCTGGTTGTTCCAACTCAGCACAAGACTGACTTGAGTGTGACCATAGTAACGATACTTGTACAGACGCAACTAATTTCTGGAACAAGAAAAATAAAACGGACATCCTATAATCATGTTTCTACTTCTAACAATGAAGTAGAAATTTTCCTTTGTTTGTTTCAACTCTACACGGGGCTGACTTGAGCTCGATCATGAATACGATACTTATACTTACCTACTCTAACTCCTGAACCAAAAAGGAAACTGACATACCGAAGAGACATTGAGAATTTTGTTCCAATACAATCACATGAAAAAAATAACGTCGGCAGTAGAACCCGTTTTTTTGTATGCGTCCGGCTTCTTTGTTTACATATTGAATACACAACTTCACCTAAAATACAAACACTACGACCTGATAACTTCCACGAGTTAACAAGTTTTTTTTTATTTCCCTTTGCTTCTCTTATGGTCTAAGAGAAATGCACAGCAATTTAAGTAAGAAGGAAGCTGGAAGAGAGTTCCACAAGCGAGAAGTGCGAAAGAAGAAACTATTAGCATAGCACCTCTGGTTGTAACTAGCTATTTCAACAATAACATTATGTAACCTAACCTAATTTAATATTGCACCTATATTCATGAAGTTGAGGCACCAACGAATAAAGTTCACCAGAACAATTACCGTGAAGATATTTATAGAAAAGTCACAACGAGGCTACATTACGGTAGTTGGAAAGAGAGTGAAGCCGAGATGCCAGGTCAGGAGCGATAACGTTGCAGATTCCTGTTTGGCATTATCGAAGAATCTACAGATATATAGCCGTGCTAGGCTGGGTGTGGCAGAAATTTATGATGTACGAACTTTCAAATGTGAAAGATTAATTTGGGCGGGAAAATTGCTTAGCCCGGCTTCTGGACCAATTTTCCTCGCAGCAAACCAAGCTGACATGTTAATTGAAAATTTAATAAAAAGAAAGCGCATTGAGTTTCTCATGGAAGTTAGCAGCATCATCCATCCTGATGGAAGGCAAAAAATTTTCTTTAAGATGATAGAGAGCGATTTCGTTTTGGATTATTTTATTTATTATCATTAATATTGAGTGTATAAATAACACGCGAACAATGTGACGTTGGGGTATAAACATACGAAACCTAATATACACGCAGTCTGTTAAGCATATATCAAACATATGTGTTACGGCCTAATGGGTACTACATGCTGTCAGGTTTTGATAAAAGCAGCGTATAAACTTAAAGGTTTGAGCCAGTTATATATGTCTGGTAATCCAGTCCCCTCAGAGAGTTTCCGACTGGAGGTGTTCCCCAGTATCTAGATGTAACCCCCAAATCGCCTTGTCTGCATCTTTCTTCAAGCTTAAAACCACCCTCTCGACACCCGGACATAATTCTTTCTATTATTCCCGCTCATGAAGTTATGCGCTCTGTTTCAATCCCTAAGGATAAGCCCAACTGTTTACGAGCAGGCAGCTGACAAGAAAAACGCTGGTACTGAAATGGAATATTTGCTGAACGCACCTTAGTTGACCGTGACAAATCATGTACATATTAAAGCTTCTATCCTTTTGCATCATTAGAGCATCATAATTATTGGTACCGAAAAGGAATTCCAAAAATGTACTGGCGACGTTCGTCGGTACCAGCTAGTTCCTCATACCTAAATATGCATCGGTATTCTCTTAACCAACTGGAAAGTGCAGAAGTAAGATTTACTTGAAAGGGAATACCAGTAATGACAAAAATGTATTTTGGTCTGTCGATATTTCTGAGATGGGGTACTGTAATTATTTACATTTTTTTCAGACTGTTTTCCCCATCTTTATTGCTATAATAACGACATTTCGGTCGCTGTACGCTTCGGTCTTCAGGATCTGTCTATATTTTTGAGATGAGGTATTGTAAGTATTTACATTATTTACATTGCTCGAACTGTTGCCCTCATCTTTATCGCCATATTCACGACGTTCCAACCGTTCTACATTCCGGCCTTGTTCAGGATGTTTATATTTCTGTGATGAGGTATTGTAATTGTTTACATTATTATACTGTTGTCCCCATCTTTATTGTCATATTAACGACGTTTCTGCCGTTGTACGTTCTGACCTTCCTCAGGCTATTGGAATTTCGAACTGAACCCTTTATTTCGTCCATCAAGGATACATGGCTGAGTAGATAAAAGCGTTGCTTGGATCCAGTAATGTGACCCAATAGTTGTGACTTCAATACCTGATTACGGCAGTGGTCAACAAAAGCTTGGAGAGTTGAGTTAAAGGGATATAACTGAGACATCCGGCACGTAGAACTGGAACAAACCACCCCGGTGGACGAAATAAAGTGTTCAGTTCGAAATTCCAATCACTTGAAGAAGGCGAGAGCGTACACTGTCGAAACGTCGTGCACATTACAATAAACATGAGGACAACAGTCCGAGCAATGTAAGTAATGTATTTTGGCTTATGTTCAAGTGTAGTAGTAGCCTCTTTTTATAAACGTTTTTGGGTTTTCTATTGCCAGATATTATTGTAATCATGAAGGATATTTCCATAGTTGTAATTTCTTTATTTGTTGCAATTTATCTATTGATTTATATTCAGGTGAATTGCTTGCTTAGTTTTTATATACAGTAATGTTTTTTAGAAGCAAAGCCTATTGAACTGCTATGTGGTATCTGTCTAGCATTCACTGCCATATAGGAGGACAATCTCACAGATGAAAAAGAGACTTAAAGCAACAGAAATGTCATTCCTACAGAAGGATGCTGAGAATACCATTAACTCAACATGTGAGTAATAACGAAGTTCTAGAGACAATGTCGCGACAGTAATACTTAGGAAGATACAGTTGAAATTTATATGGCACATGAAGAAAGAGGGCTTGGAAAATATGATATTCACAGGACAGATTGAGGGTGGGAAGAAAGCATCACACATCCTACCTGTTGAACTTTAGCTAATGGATGGCGGAACCGGGTTTGTGAGAGATGTCAAACACACAACAGTTATTACGATCTACAAAAGACAGGAAATCGTGGCGAGCCATGATCCCCAACGACCTGAAAGGTCTCAGCACATAGAAGAAGAATGTTTTTTACTGTGGTTAAAATGTTTTGCTTTTCATTAAAAATTAGCTTACTTTAAAGATCTTAGGTCTAAATACGCGAAAAACATTTTTTCCGGAATATTCCCTGCTGAAATGTCAGTTCGTCTTTAACTTTAATATGACAGTTCGTCTCTTGCGCTTTGAAATAAAGTATTTTGATTACAATGATACACGTTGTCTACTTTTAACTGTTAAAACTTGTTTCAATTCTTTTAAATCCTACAACTCCTAATACTTGTAATGGTATTCGATGGTCCTTTGTACGTAAAGTCTTCAGTTTTTAGTAAAATGCAATAATGGATTCTTTAAAAGAGCGCTTTGAATCCTTAATTTGAAATTTATATTACATAATTTGGTGATATTTTGTCGAGCAGTCTCGCTTTTTCTTTTTGTAATATTTCTATTATTATTGGGTTTTTTTTTTCCGTTTTTTTTTTCTTCTCGAAGGGAGGCGCACACCTGAGTTTAAATGCACACACTTTGCAACAGAATCACACTTCATTTATTGATTAACATACTTCCTGGGTAATCGTATCTGTCGATGCGTTCAGCCTTCACATATTTCGTTGCTTACGTCGACCTGGAATGAGCAGAGGAGACGAAAAAAAGCGAAAGTACACTTGCTTGAATGAAGCCGGTAAGATGAGACGCTGAGAGTTTTAACTCGATGCAGAAACCTGATATTCCTGTCATATTGAATGACAAGTGTCATTCGACATCCTGTATATTACGACCGACTTTTAGGGCGACATACGTTAGCGAGCCGATGTGATAGCAAATGCTGGATGCAGAAAGTGAAATCTCATAATTAACAAATAAGCTTCTTTTTTTTTTTTTTTTTAATCGAATACACTCCAATACAAGGCAATAAAGCCACTGAGACACAAGGGGTTACTGGGTGTGGAAGAGTTAGGAACATAAACCTTGCTAAAAGGCGAGAACAAAAGAGTAATTAGGAGGACGTTGCATTTACATTTTTGGACATTCAAGTTGGCTGGAAATCATGGGGCCGTAAGGGAGTTCCAGAAGCGAGAAAAGAAACTGTTAGTATCTGTCTATATTTCTGAGATGAGGTATTATGTACACTATTGTCATGTTTGTTGCCATATTTATCGGCTTTCTTCAGGTGGTTGGAATGTAGAACTGAATCCTTTATTTCGCTCGCTGGGGTAGACTGTTCTAGTTCCACGTGCCATATCTAATGGATGTCAGTTACCAGTTATCTTCTGTTAATTCACCTCTCCAAGTTCTCCACTGCCTTAACCAGTTTTTGAACCCACAACTCTTTGGTTCCTGTCACTGGATCAAACCAATGCCATTATCCATTGTGTCATTTGGCCTTAAGGACATATGTGTATGAATTTCTGGGACTTATAAAATTAATGTCTTCAGCATCATTTTTTCCAGTGTTCATATTGCAATTTTTGCCGTTGTACGCTCCGGCCTTCTTCAGGTGGTTGTAATGTCGAATTAAACCCTTTATTTCGCTCACTGGGGTAGACTGTTCTAGTTCCACCTGCCATGTTTATCAGTTATCTCCTGTAAATTTCCCACTCACATTGAACTCACACTCTTTGGGCCCTGTCACTGGATCTAACCTACGTCTTTATCCACTGTGCCATGTGTCCTTGAGGACATCTGTGTATGAATTTGTGGGTATTATAAATCTTCAGCAACCATTTTTATCAGTGCTCATATTGCAATTTTTGCTGTTATCATTGCATGTTATTTTTACCTGAGCTTTTATTGCAACTTTTGTTGTTGTTATCGCTTTTCTCTGGCGCTCCTTATTGCTGGTTTCCATATTGTATTCATTTCTATGATTGGTCGGCTCAGATTTTTGTAGCCTAGCATATGTGCTGATTCCTTAAGTTTACGAAGAAACTGTTAACGTAGAATTTAGTTACATTTAGCCAAATCAATTTTAAATCGATGAGACCTTGTCACCAGTTTAGTACTGCATTTAAATTCTAAGATTCTATGTGCAATAGCAATGAGTTTATCCAAACAATTATTTATAGAAAAGGAACAGGGAGGTCACATTACACCAGTGGGAAAGTGACTGAAATCGTGACGCCAGAACAGGGCCAACAATATTGCTGATTCTTTGGATCTTATCAAAGAGCTCCAGATAAATAGCTATATGCTAAACATGGATGAATAGTAGACTTACAGATATGTAAGATGGGGAGAAAAAATTGTCTAGCACCATACAGTGAACCCACTTTCTAAGCAGCTGACTTAGTAATGAATTCAATATAGTCTTTCCAATTCATGTCAGTTGAGAACGTTAGCCCAAGAAAACGCAAAGAGTCACTCTCCATTGAGGCCAGCATCAGCCATGCCGATGGAGGGCAAACAGTGATCTCTCAATCGATTAATAGTGAGCGGTTTAGTTTTGGAAGCGTTAAAACTAATTGATAAGCCGTAGATGCGGGTAATGTAACGGTCATGGGCGCGAAACACGGAATCGGTTAATGGAGTTGAAATTCCCGCCTAGACTTGATAATAATGCGAAAGTCTTGAACCCGCTTCAGCTAAGCTAAATCCCGAGCAGCTATGGTAAAATAGCCGGGTAATCTGTACTCGATTGCCTTGGGTGGCAACAAGTCTAAGAGAAGGAATACTCCGAATTTAAAATCGTGGAAACGCCAACGAGAAAAGCCTCAACCATTTATTCTAAGACCTCATGGCAATTGATAGATAATAAAGAAAAAGAATCTGTGTAGAGACAAGATTGCCTACGTACCAAAAAATCATGGCATTTAAAAAAAGATATTTGTAAGTTTCTGAAAAAAAATCATAGAAAATTCTAAGTTTATGAAATGATATTCACTCAGTTAAATACCATTCGTCATCCACTCTTGGGCGGCCATGCCTCTTTCAATTTATGACTGACTAGGCAGAAATATTTACCCCGCAATAGGTTGCCGCTTCTTTCTGCGGTAGACTTGCCACCAACCAAGACTGTAGTATGTCCTGCTATTCAATCTATGTCTGGGGAGAGAGTAAATTCATACTTTTTCCCAAAGGTATTTGCGAGTAAGTAAATGTTACAACCCCGTCTGGAATTCGAACTCGCCTCTACGACTTCTTCTTCCCAGCTGACATTCACTATACCACAAAGCAAAATATTACATTTACAATATATAAACATGTTTAACAAAATTAAAACTTAATTTCTTTCTCGCAGGCAATTACTACTTCTAATATCGATTCACTTGCAATGAACGTTATTAGTATAAAATGAACTAATTATCCGTGCAACTTCTATAAATATGGCTTTGAGCTAAACAGCTTTGATCAACAAATAATTCAGTGTAACAAATAAAATTGTGAATTGTAACGATGATAATTATAACATATTCAAAGTAAAATTATTATTACTACTACTACTAATGTTATTACTACGAATAATCCAATCATTGAGTTTTCACACGGATTTATAGCGGAAGTAAAGGTTGTCTAATGGTTAAGAGCAAAAAAATTGAAATTTGCTAGCCGAGTTCAAATTCCGACAGTTTCTGTTTAGTTTAGAGCTTTACAAAAAGCACCATGATTTCCCCGCTACTGGTGGTGTAATGGTTAGCAAGCTTGTCTCGCTAGAACAATTACGACTGACTAGTGAGTTCGATCCTCACTGAGTGCCCCCTACTTTCGGCTTTGTGCCACATCTAAGCTACGCTTAGAAAATCGCTACTAAGATGTGAGTAATGAACTGACTGCTCATTTCCGAGTACGCCAATCGAATCTCTATTATAGTCACGCAGCTGTTTCTTCAACATGTGCAGAGCCAACCTGTGGCTTATATTGCACATATGCTGAGCAGCCCTTCGTTTATATTGCACATATACTGAGCAGCTCTTCGTTTATATTGCGCCTATGCTGAACAGCCCTTCGCTACTGGTAGAAAGCGTATAATCTGTCGAGATCAGTAGCTGAACAGAACCAATACATTGAAGCCTTCTGTCAAGGTCGAATGCAACTTACTGCAAGCAAAACCATCAACGGCTTATCAACAGTTTCCTCTGACAAGGTTAGGTCAAACTTTTCAGACAATTTGCAATCGAGCTGCACTCTGCTATAGTCTACTCAATGAGGCACAATAAAAAACGTCAGCTACTGGACAAAACGAGGTGAAATTCGGTCTCATGATTGTAAAGTGATGTTCTAACTACCCGAGCACGCCCCCGCTAATAACAATGTCCTAAATAGCAAAGGCCGATTTCAGCTCTCTCTAGTTTTGGATAACTCTGAATTAAAAGCTGTATACAATGCAACAAATTTAATACCCTTGCTAGAAACACTCATAGCAATGTAAAGATTAGATATATTAAAAGCTATGGAGAAATGTGGTGAGTAATGCCTGAAAGAACATCATACGTTAGGAGAAAAAGTAACTAAAGATTTCTCATGGATGATTTTTTTTTTCTAGAAATCTAGTTTTTCTCAGGAATGATCTTGATTCTTCCTTGGAGCTCAACACTTCAGGACTTTTTGAGGCGCGCCGATAATAACCATAATATCTAAGCGTTCTCATATTTTACCACTTTTTGAATCATCTCGAAGGGGTCCTTTTCTTCCCTTACAGACTATAGGATTATTGATCGACTAAAACGTTGCGATAATATCATCAATAATAAGAATGATGTCAATTGTTCGAACATATATAGTAATGTTAGCTGGCTGCTTGGTTGTATCTTGTTTAGCGGCATACCTCTGAGTTATTTAATGCCGAAATCTAAATATTTTCTAAGCAATTTTATTTATTTGAGATATTTATGGTTTTAGTAATACAAATATTCCCAGTGTTATTCGCATGTGAGGAAATATAACGAACTCAATCGGAAATGGAACTCCGCTATCCGATTAACAATTTCGAGCCATAATTCATTGCACCACCCGCACATCCGTCTTATAGCACCTGTTATTCCCAAACTGTACTGTTAGTGGAGCTCTTTAGAGACATTAAGATTACTTGTCGAGTATTTCCAGCTTGTTTTATTTTCATTCTATTGTTGACAGCGGAATTTGTTGACCATTATTCTTTTCCATATTAATGATAACTAGATCCCATCTTCTGGCCTAGACTGGGTGATGAGTTGATGAAGTTTCAAAGAATTTTAATCTCTAAGACGGAATCTCGTTCAAATATTGATCACACCAGATTTGATTTTCTTAGCTTGATTTTGGTGATTGTTTAAGTCTCGAAATCTCGGAGAATTTTTATTTTAATCTCTACAGCGGAATCTATTTGATACATTTAGCCTTACTTTGTATGATGCAACCCAACTCTCAGAGGATCATCCTCTTCAACCAATCATGCTTATGCTTGCAATCTTTTCCTTGTCTTAGTGTATCTTATGATTGCCAGTTCACTTGTATCTTGTATTGTGTTCTATATATCTTGCCCATAGCTTCCGCCTTATTGTTGCTGTCATTGTTCTTAGAAGTAAAAAATGGACGTATTATGTTTGCCACCAGTTGTATCATGTGATCATTAATGGAAACCAAATTATATCAAATCACCTCAATATTTCAGCACTCTATTCCAGCTGATTTTACTAATACTGTATGATTTTACATCTTTCTCAAATTTCTGCTTGTAATGATCTTGTTGTAGCATACCTACTGACGATAATGAGCATGTCCCTATTCACATAAATACAGTAGTAAATACTGTATGTTAGTCTGCAGTTGGAGATTAGTCTCCAGCTGTGCTAGTTGCACTCGCTGCCTTAGGGCAGACGGGAACCCAGACGAGGCTATGCCGAATGACAGTCTCGTCTGGGGTGGTGGATAGCTACCCGACCCCGTTTTTTACGGGGTCTACGGGGAATTTTTGCCCGATCCTACGGGCTCGGAAACCCCACGTTAAATTCGGCCTTATGCCACACCTGGCCGCGTGGGGCGGTTGGCAAATATCCTGCAGTTGGAGATTCATTGTGGAATTCACTTGTCTTACTTCTAGCAGTTGACTACTATTTCTACGTACCGCTGGCATATCTTATATGTGTTGTTCTTGTCCTAAGTATTATCGTTCATTACCAACCTTCGTGTGATTATTCTATTCAGTAACCTTCCCTAGGTTACAAAAGATCCTTAGAACTCTTTTATGCACTACGATAATGATGGGTAAACTCATTTATTATGTTCAGTTCTTTGGCAATTTTCAGGTATTTTCACAGCATTTTTCTCTCCTAGAGTTCAATTGTATTATTTGTTGGAACATAATATTTCTACGGACAGATTTTTTTTCTCTTTCTTTGCAATGACATGCTTGAATGCTAAGTTTGAAATTCAGAATCTCACAGATTCTAGCTTATTCCATTCTCTGGGTAGACTTGTCGTTTGTACATACGTCGTCGGTCTGTACTGCCAAACACCAGAACATTTGCACAGTTTTCACTTTATCACATTTTCATCTCAGCCATGTTTATTTTTATAGTTCCCCTCAATTTATTTGCTGCATTCTTAAATGTTTCAAATTTAACACGACTGCATGTTTATATTTACATAACTCCAAAGAAAGGTGATACCTAAAGTTTAAAATGATTTTTTTTTTAAATGAAGAATCTTTCTTAAAGCTTTTATTTTAGTTTTAATTCCAAGCTAATAGATTAAATTTAATATTTCCAATAAACAAAATACTTTGCTGTATTTCAAAAAGAAATTAAATGGATTGCAGAGAATTCGTTGATTTTAGCCATCTGTCAGTACAATGTAATTATCCTTATTAAGAAAAATCTTACAAAAATAAAATATACTTTTCTAAAACATTATCTGTGAAATATTAGCTGATTTAAAAAGCTTATTAATCCGATTTGAAATAAATATTATTACTGTTAATTTAAAATATCGTATGAATGCATTTTTGGGGACATGGAGGAAGTTTTGTTTTATGACGCGGTGAAAGCTTTATTAACAGCTGAAAATTTAACTATTTTTTTCCAAGGCGGACGTATCTGCAAACATTACTTGACTATAACGTAACCGTATTTTTAGATCATTTTTAACTACCAAATAATCTACATTTACAATAAACATTCTATTATATATAATAATAAAGTTGTATAATGGACGTCTGTATTAAAAACAAATCGGCACGTTTCTACACGCAAAAAAAAAAAAAAATTCTTAAAATACTGGAGGTCGCTAAATTGTAATAAGCTTTTAATTTATGATTAGTATATATAGTTTTTCACATAATAATGCATAAAGGCACAAAGTAATATAGATTTTTAAAAGATTGATTTTATAAATTAATCTAATTAACTTTTTTTTTTTAAAAAAAAGTGAGAAACATTCTTATAAAAACTAATTAGTCATCGAAATTCATTTTTCTTCTTTTTTTTTGCTTAAGACACTAATGTCCATAATTTATCTTAATTATAATGACAAAAGGTTTTCTAATTAAATAATATATATATATATATATATATATATATATATATATGTTACATTTCAGAGCAAATTTTCATTAACTGACACAACTGATTTCAACAAGAAATTGATGATTTGCATCATCCAAGGACTTCTAGTTAGAAATAATTTAAACATTAAGCGTCAGCAAAAAAAAAATAAAATCTCAAACTTTAATAAAATTAAATAAGCGGGTGTTACAGATGGAAAAAAAAAGAATTTTCTCAGGTTTTCCAAAAGAGAAAGATTTCATAAATAAATTCATTCATTTGTAAATAAGTCTTGAATGTTTCATTAAAACCCAACAATTATTTGATTTTTACATGAATTTCCAAATCAATCTTTTTTCACCGCCAATAGACGGTAAATTTTCCGAAATTTATGGATAGCCGCTAACAGAGGAAAAAGAAAAGGTTATAAAAAAGATTAAACTAAAACATATAGTTTAATAATAAAAATATCCTTTGGTCTTTCTTCTTAATAGTAATAAAAGGATTTTGACGATAACTTTGTTTTTATTAAGTTTATTTTTTTTTCCATCATGTATGCACATTTTTCGAGAATCTTTGTGGGTACCTACTTATGTGTATATACGTTTGTTTCTGTGCGCATATATATTTATATACAGGTTTGGAAAAAGCTTAGATATTTTGGCATGTAATTTAACAAATCAAGGGCCAAAGGAAAATAAGGGATAAAAAAAAGGAGACCATAAAATTGAGGTGAAAAAAATCGTCCAAAATTCACGCTCCAAAAGAAATTCAAGTCCAAAGAAAGAAACCTCCAAAACGAGTAAAGCAAAAGTAACTACGTAAAGTGCTCAATACACTAAGTAGAACAAACCTAAATTTAATTTAAATATATATCATTGAACACTGAAGTCAACACACAGAGGCGACAGACTGTTTAATGCTAAACACAATTATCAGGCCAGATGTCTAACCACAGAGTAGTCACGAGTTGATTCAGTTATTATCTCTCTCTCTCTAAAATATATATATATATATATATATATATATAGATATATATACCGAAAAACATGTCAAAATCGCTACACAATTGCAGTCGTGTTTCGATGCGTATCAATGCATCTCATCAGGCGATTGCAAATTACTGGCGAATGAATGATTTATTTCGTTTTTGTTACGAACGTTGGAATTGTACACTATTCGTTCTCCTCTTTCCTGGATGGATATATATATGTGTGTGTGTGCGCGCGCGTGTGTTTATATACTAAATTTAAATTCTGTTATGCGATAATTTCAAACACAAAACAGCATTCTTATATATATGTGTGTGTGTGTGTGTTTCAGTGTGTATTTTGTATATTTGTGTATACTAAATTTGATATCTATTAGGCAATAATTATTTTAAATAGGTTTCTGATAATCACAAAATTTAGAAATGATTTTACTTTCCCCTGTATTCCCACCGACTTTAACGATTTTACGGTCGAAGTAGTTCAAATATTTCCTCGGGTTCGCATATATTCAATTTCTTTCCAAGCATCTTCGCATTCGCTTCCAGTGCTCCAGTTATTATGGGTACAATTGCTGCCTTCATATTCATCAAATACGGTCAATTTGATTGCTACTTCACTTCGCATAAAGTATCCTGTAGCTTTAATTCTATCATAATCAAATATAATTTCCCTTTGGCGTTAATTTCCTCTCTTTTGTCATTTAGATCAATGCTTTAACCTTTGAGGTATAGCTTATCACAACCTGGAAAATATGAGCGGTTTGCTCAACCCTCTATATCACTGTCATTGTCCCAGATGTCTAACCACAGAGCAGTCACGAGTTGATTCAGTTATTATCTATCTATTGTCTATTCACGTAATAATTCCTTTCTACTGACGAAAGGTAAATCACGTGATACATGGATTTATCACATATCGTTCTGAGTTCGCACATGCGCAATAAGGCGCTTATGGAAAGTGAGAATAAAGAATGACATGGACAGTAACGTATCAGAAATTCATTGGTGCTTGTAAGACGCAAAGAAGCACTCAAAATCTTCCCTAGCGTATACCTGTCCAATTTTCACTACACGGATTTTATTAACTTATTTTCTTTCTTTTTTTTTTTTCCTGTTCTTCATTTAGTCTTTTCCGTGTGAACCGGTGATTTGCAGAGGTTAAAACCTCATTTTTTTTCAAGCACACTCACTGTGATTATTATAAGTTTTTTTTTTTTTTTTGTTTTTTTTACTCCATTCTTTCTCATTTCCGAAATTTATTTTCGACCTAAGAAAACGGTTTATATTTCACTGGAAGACATGCCTTTGCCAATTTTTGTTCCTCTTGTTTTATGACAAGTTTTAACGTTTATATATGAAATAAATCGTAGATTTATCCAAATCAAAAGTTAAAAGGGTCTGTCATTTCATTTCTTTTGTGCGTGTGTAAAGGGTTTAAATTGAGTTTTCGTAAAAGAAAAATCCGAAAACATTCAGTTTTACTTATTTATCTTGCTTTGTAAACTTGTATGTTTGATTATCTGCCTGCACGAACAAATGTCACATACACGTATTTGGATGTGTCTGATTTATTTGTGTCTTTGCAAGTATAATGTCACTTGGGTAGATCAATCTTCATATAGGTTTAAAATCTGTTAAAAAATAATGGTATTTGCGAAACGTGACAATATTAAAAGGATAGATTTTTCTATGATTTTATGTGTTAAGCATGCTCCTGGATTGATATACTGGTATATTTCCAGTCGAATCCAATGGTCAATTTTGGTGGTCAGGTTAAAAACTGGGGTTTACGACGCTGATTTTCAGAGTGTATATGGCTTATTTTCTTGCAATGTTTGGTATTATATTAATCTTAAAGGCGCTCCTTTCCTTTGTTATATATATAATAAAAAGGCATAATTTCTGATTTCTCATTCCGATCTTTCATTAATTTTTTTAAAGCCAAAACATACAACAATCATAGTAATATATGCAACCTTTGCCAACATGAAAAGTTAGCTATAATAATATTTCTAGTAAAAAAAAAAAGAAGCCTTTTGAATGAAAAATTATAACCCGTTACATACCTACTAAAAACTTCCATTTGAATTCGTATGAACTCGGATGAAAAGAAAGTATGTTCATTTCATTTAACCCCCGACCGATACATTTCCAATACCCTTCCTCTTATGCTCCCCCTCTTCCTCCTATTACACTTTACGTCATGCGTTTATTTATTTCTTTTAAATAATAAATGGTTGATTTTTTTTTTTTAAATAGCGTTAGGAAATCAGGTGACCGAAATTTTATTTATATATATATATATATATATATATATATATATATTAAATAAAAACAAAATAACAGCGTCTGTTTCTAGCCTTTTTTTTTTTTTTACAAAGAAAATTAGTGACATCTTCTCTTAACTTCCTTCTCTCTTTTTCTCTCTATGGGTTTTTCTTCTCTACCCCTTCGATATCAATATATAACTTCCGTTAAGTTAACCGTTTAAATGTGTCAATATCTGCTAACTCACTCATGTCATCTCTCTCTCTCTCCCCTCACTTCGTTAATTTACATATGTTTAATACGGCCCGTCGAAAATGTGTAAATTTTCTTTTCATTTTTTGTTTGGAAGTAAAGTCTGATGATCCGCAGTCCTTTTAAAAGGGCTGTGGTGAAATAATTTATTACATGGAACTTTAAAGTGGTCTGTTTTTATTTAAATTATTTGCTCTGGATTTTATCCTCCTTTGGTTTACCCATACGGATTACCTAGTTTTTCATAAACTATATATATATATATATATATATATATATAATGCGTGTGTGTGTGCGCGCGTATATACAAATATGGTTCAAGACCAATAAATGTTATTTGCTGAAAGTATTTTTATACATTTCCCTAGTTCGAATCATTTTGTTTCAGTCTTCAAATTCTCCCCAAAAACAAAAAGGTTCCAGGGTCGTAGAAAAGTTTTTAAATCATAAACAATATATAACTGAGTATTTTTTTTTTAAATACATGAGACTCTTAAGCATGTCGCGTTTGGTCCTTTTGTCTAAAATGATGTTTCCGTTGATGAAACGACACATGCGCACAAAAGGACGAATTTTTTTCCACTTTGTCAATTTATTTTCCATAAAATTGTTCCTGATATATAAAAACTTATATATCGTTTACCCATATATAGATATACCGAATATAATAGCAAAATTGTCTAAATCGTGTAACAGTATGCGATAATTGTGCATCCCACAAAAATAAATAAACAAAACACTGAGTTTCTTTTCCCCAGGTTTTCAGATAAGACGTTTAACCATCTTGACACCATTTGTTGTAAGAATCACGGAGAAACCCTTTGAGTTATTCAGCCAGATAAGAATAGGCAAAAATCGTTTTGTGTCAGCCCCACTATCTCTTCTCAGCTGAGCAATGGTGAGGCTAAAAAGATCATTCATGCCTGTACCAATGGTACCAACATTCATACTCTGGCTTCCGTTTTCAAATCCATTCAAGAACCATCAAGAGAATGGTGAATAAGTTTAGAAAAGAGGGAACAGTAGCAAAGAAAACTGTATCAGGAGTTCACAACAGCAAGAGTGATCGTCGTTTCACCTTAGACCTAAATACATTTTTATTATTCAAAGTACATTCTAATAGTGTTATAAAAATTCCAATAAGATATATTTAATCATTTCTAAGATGCAACAGTTCAAAGATTAATTTAGAAATTGGACAATTTTGCTGTTATACGATTTTGGCAATTTTGCTGTTACACCCGGTATATATAATCATGCTCTTGTGTTTTAAAAACCATGTTGTATATGGTTAATGCTTTTATTTATTTGTAGATAACTCATGTGACAAATTTGTGTTTGCTTCCCGCCGCATTAACTATCTATGATTATTTTCATCATGTACATTCGGAGTAATGTTCTCATCTTTGATATTCTGGCAACATTTACACTGATGCGTCTTCTAGGCTTCTTCAGTTGTTTCTCGATCTGAGCACTCTTTAGGTCATTTCGAACAGAACCCCTAATTTAATCTATATAGTGTTCGTGAATTTGGTAGCAATGTAATTATGGATTCAATCCCTCGGTCGCAAAGTACAAACTCAGACTCAATGCAAAGTGAGTGCGCAAAAACTGGGCAGTACTAAAAAGAAAGAACAAGACGAGATACCCTACATATAAAGAAAGCGAAATGAGAACAAATTTACCTCCGTAGATTAAATGAAGAGTTCAGTTCAAAACTCCATGAATGTTCCCCGGATCGACAGATCACAAGAAGGCCAACAGACGCAACAGCTGAAACATTGGAATTACAACACCAAAGATTAGGACATTAGTTCGAATGTAATATGTAATACCAGAAATTAACTCTCGATAAATATCGACTGTCCTGGGTATGACGATAAACTACGTCCAACAGCAAGGCCTCTGTTCAGGAGGTTTTGAGGAGCCTAGAATCACATCTTAATTGCTGGTGTTCACAGATCCACCCTGGCCCAGGGTGGAAGCACCTATTAGGGCCTCGGCTATAGGCAAATAGTTAACCCCCAAACTTAGATCAAAACTCTTTGAAAGTGTAAAAATAGATTTTAATACCAGAAATACTTTTTGTAAAAAAAATTATTGCCAGCAATATATTTTGGGAGAAAAAAATATTACCAAAAATAGATTTATGAAGGAAAGAAATTATTACTAGCAACAAAATTTTTTCAGCATGAAATAACCTATTAGGGTTGATATGCCGTAAAACGACACAAAACATAACAAATCTATGAATATCGAATTTCAGTGCTAAAAGAATCTGCGATTTCTTTTTTAAAGAATCATCCTATTAGGGCACAGACTTAAAATAAAGCTCATATAAACCCACGAATTGGCACTTCGATATGGTGTAATGATTAGCAATCTTGACTCGCTAGATCAGTTACGACTGAACAGTGTGTTCGATTCTTACTGGGTTCCGCAACGTTCAGCCTTGTGACACTACTAAGCTACGTTTAGTAAATTATTTTGGATACTACGGCAGAGTGTAATGATTAGCAATCTTGATTCGCTAGATTAATCACGACTGAATAGTGAATTCGACTTGTAATTTCCATTTTGGGCGTATCCTTTCTGGGGCACGCAATGAGGAGGGGGTGCTTAGAAGATCTGATACACACAGGAGAGATTGATGGAAAAAGGGACAGAGGAAAGCAGCACGTATCATACTTAATGAGCTTGAGTAAATTGGTGATAGAACAGAAAGACAAAACTTAGTAAGAGCTGCAAGGAACAGGAAGATGTGAAGGACCATATCATCTACATCCTGAAGGTACACGGTACATAAAAGAAATGAGTTCGATCCTTACCTGGTGCTTCACACATTTGTGTCATGTACACTTAGAAAATCATTTGGCACCTCGACAGAGGTTAGTAAACTTGTCTCGCTAGAACAATTATGTATTCGATCCTCAATGAGTGCCACACACTTTTGTCCTTGTGGCACATCTAAGGTACGCTTAGGAAATCATTTGGTCACTTTAACATGCTGTAATGGTTAACAAGCTTGACTCTATAGAACAATTACCACTGAATAATGTGTTCACTATCTGACCAATACTCTTGGCTTTGTGCCACATCTAAACTGGGCATAGAAAATCGTTATTTAAATCAATACATAAACTCGATTTAATTTCTTTCATATCCAGTTTTTCTCTTTTCTGTTTTTTCTACAAATTACTTTTCATTTTGTTCAAACATTTCAGTCATTTTCTCTCTCTTTATAGTTTTAAAATATACGTTTTCGTCTTTCTTTTATGCGCATAAATCATTTCCCATTTCTTTCCCTGTTTCTTTACCTTCACTTCCAAAAGAACAATCAACAAGTTAATCCCATCCTGGGTATGATGATAAACTACATCTGACAGCAAGGCATCTGTTCAGAAGGTTTTGAGGAGCGTGGAACTACAACTTAATTGCAGTGATAGCATTTGTTAGGGTCCCAAGTAGTTAACACTCAAACTGGAGTCAAAACACTATAAAAGTATAAAAAAGTTTTTAATACAAGCAATAATATTTTAAGGAAAAATTATTATCTATAATACATTTTTGAAGAAAAAAAAAATTACCTACAATACATTTTTGAAGAAAATAAAAATATTACCTACAATAGATTTTTGAAGAAAAAAATATTAGCAGCAATACATTTTTGAAGAAAAAATATTATTAGCAATATATTTTTGAAGAAAAAAACATTGCCAGAAATAAAAAAAAAAAAAATAATCTTGTCGGCATTAAATAAACCATTGAATTTGATATGCAGTAAAACTAAACGAAAGCAATCAACAAGTTAATCTTGCAGACTCCGACGACACAAGTGGGCGCAATTCTTACTGATGATAGTACCAACCTAAACACAGATTAGTATATCTCCACTAATCAAAACACGAACCTCGTTTTTGTTTTTCGATTGAACAATATTATTTTAGAAACACATTTCGATAAACTCATGCATTATTTGTAATTTGAATTTTACGCTTTTGCAATGCACCTAACGTCGATTCTTTTACGGAAATGTTTATTCCTGAACTGATTTCAACGAAGAAGATAGATTTTTTTTAAAAATCACTCTTTAGACAAACACACAAAATATAATAAAATATGTTTCTGCTTAGTCTCAATATTAAATGTATTTTTCTTATCACACAGTATGTGTGTGGGTGGCGTAGCATTTAATAGTAGGGAAATTAAATCAGTAGATAAAGTTTGAAAGCTACTGAAGCTGTTGTGTTTACTTCGCACGATTGATATGGAAACGTATGCATCTCCAATCATTATGTCTACAGCTCCAATCACCAACATATTAAAATGGAAAATTTTAAAATATTTAGCAAGAAGACGACATAGGAATTATTTGACTCTACGCTTACCTAAAATGTGTGTGTCTACAAAGAACAATTTTAATACAGACAGCTACAAAATGCTTAAATGAGAACTGAACTATTAGTCTGGTGACTGGTTATTACTAAAGAGGTGTGTTACATTAATGAATGAGTTTGCGCTGTATTCGTTCAAGACTAATATTGTATGGGTATGAAAAAGCTTATCTCACTGAAAACTCTAGTCATATCCTTAAATAGACTCGTTATGTATGACACCAAACCCGTTCAGAATTATCTAAACTGTCGGCTATATACATCCGCTAAGTGTTAAAGAAAATTACAACAAAAAAAAAAAACACTTCTACTCGGAGTCATGAAGAGACATCAGAATAAATTAGACAGAGGAAAAAAGGCGGGGGGCTCAGAAAGCCTAATCTACACAGGGCATGTTAATAGCAAGAGAGATAGGGGAAGGCAGCTAGTTATTAACCTGACGAGCTTATGTGAATGGATGGCAAAACAGGAGGGGGAAGACTTAGTAAAAGAGGAAAAACTGTTAAGAGCCGTAAGGGATAGGAATACTTGAAGAGACATGATCGCCTATGTCCTGAATTGACGCGACATATAGAAGAACGTAGGTTTAGTAAATAAATAGAAACAACTGTTACCGTTTGACGACTAGCAAACTATTGAAGGTTATGGTCAAGGTGAAAAGTTCAATTCTCACTTAAATATCTTATAGTTTTCTGCATTAAAAATACTCTCTGTGCGGTAAGGTTTAACAGAAAGATCATGAGGTGATATATGTAAGAAATAAAAAAAAAATGAATTGTTGTCAGAAGAGGTTCAACTTCTATTACAATAACAGCAATATTCACCATTATATAGCTTGGTTTGTTTTTGTTTTACGACATATCAACCTAAATAGGTTATTTTAATGCCGACAAAATTTTTATTGCTAGTATTTTTTTGTTTTATGTATTACTGGTAATGTTTTTTTTTGTTTTTTTTCAAAGTATTTCTGGTATTAAAACCTATTTTTACGCTTTCATAGTGTTTTGACCTAGGTTTGCGGTTTAACTATTTACCTATAGCTGGGACCCTAACAGGTGCTACCACCCCGGGTTAGGGTGGACATTGAAATACAAGCAATTAAGAGGCGGTTCCACGCTTCTATGCTGTTGGACGTAGTTTATCGTCTTGACCAAAACGGCGTTATATAGCATGGGCCAACGTATTACATAATGAAATATTCATTTCGGAGACACACATTTTAAAAAGTAAACAGAACGAAGTTAATTCTGTACATAAAGCATGTATCCCAAGTCGATTTAAACCAGTTCTTATTCGATGCCTCACTATTATGGTCATTTGTGAAATGTTTATACTATTGTTTACCTCATAAAATCTCAAGAGCCACTCGAGGTAGTGTTAATGAATGAACTTATAGTAGAAGAGTAAAGGAAGAAAATAAGAAATGTATATGATGATGATGATATTTCGGATAAAAATCAGTTGACCGGAGGCTGTAAGATCGTAGTGATCAGGGAAGGCTTTTCTTGAGAGTCTGTTCTGCAAAATAACAAATCTGGAGAGAAAGTTGTCTGAGTGGATCTTTCTCTATACCAAATTAATGCGGTAAGAAAAAAAAACTGAGGATAAGACGCCCTTGTGTACGCGATATGACAGGTCCAGCTGTGAAGAACTGAATGGGTGGAGCTAAGAAATGTTGTTCACCAGAACATTTGCCGTTAAAATAGCGATAGTCTCGCGGGACGCGAGCAAAGATTCATCTGCGGAAATCGTATTGTCGAGAAAAAACATATTTTCTCCCACAAGGCCAAGTGAAAACTTTGGGACTTTGTCAAGAATAAAAAGTTTATACTAGCCATTTCAAGCCGAGATATAGGCGTAATTCTCCATTTTTTGATCTGATGTCACTCTTGTAAAAAAAAAAAAATGAGCATCGCGGAAAGGGTTAAGTACTTTCTGAAAAGTAACAAAAGGAACAAAATGATGTTTAACTAGTAAGCAATTCTATTATAGTAATCTAGTTGAAACTTGTTCTGTAAAATCAGTTTTTTTTCTTTCTATGCCACATCTATCCCTAAAGATGCAGGTAAAATGATCGGCTCTTGTTATTACCTGACTTCTCATGCTAATTTCTACCTTTTATAAGAGCAAAATCAGGCCCCAAATGCAGTACTGTTACCTTATTTGGTCAGGAGCTACCCATTCCTCACTTTCTAGTCTTGATAGAGTTCATAAGCGTCTTAAAGTCCTTGTTGGAGGAGAACTACTTTTCACTCTTCAACCTCTCGCTCACAGATGGGATATGCCGAGAATCTCATTGCTCTATCGTTACTACTTTGGAAAGTGCTCGGACAAACTACATTCTTTGGTTCCGCCAGTTTAATATTCACGGTTAGTTCCCGCCATTCTACTTAAATAGTAGCAAACCACCTACATTCCATTTATATTCCATCGGTAATTTTCACTCAAACAGCTTCTTCCTGCGATCCACTGCCCTATGACTAAAAGGATGTTTCTCTAATCACTACAACCTTAATCTATTGAAGCCTAGAGTTAACCGGTATCTTCCCCTTCTATTCATATAAACTACCCCTTAACGTAACCACCTACGTCGAGTGGTTCCCGGGCCTTGTATAGAGTGAATCTTAATGTAATAACTGATAAGAACTGAATAATAAACTTGCCTTGCAAATCCGCTCAAGCACCATGTTTGGATCTTGTTAGATGCTACACTACAATGACCTTCTGATGGCTGTACTAACGAAATATATGCTTGCCTTCAGACAAAAATAAAATGAAAAAGAGTTTAGTGACTTTCGATTTGTTTCAGCATCTACCTTCACCTGTAAGAGGTTAAATGTAGAGATATGACATGATGCCTGTAGTAATGATCGACGGTTGCAGAATAAAAACATCTTTGTCTTAATTTGCATCATGTATACACAAAACAATTAATGACTGCCAATCTTTTATGTACACTTCAGCATCAAAGTATCTTGAAATATTAAAGAGTAAATTTATTCAATAAAATCTACATTGGTCCCTTGTTTAAGTTAGTGAATGCTGCCATAATTATGGACTTCATGTTTGTTCTTACAAGCAGTTTTGTTGGGCTCTCGATCAACTGTGCCCCACACATAATAATCAAGCAGGTTGCAGTCTGAGTAGTTAGGTGGCCAGATGTAAGTGGTGATGTGGTCGCAGAAATTATCTGACAGCCACGACTAGGTTATCTTGCTTGTGTGGCATGGTGCAGAGTCCTGTTGCGATATACAGTGTTCCTGCAGCCACCCTCTTGACCCAATACAGCATTACCTCCACAATGAACTTGATGTAGGCCTCAGTGTTGAGTATGAGGCCCTTAGCAACAAATTAGGGATTTCCATTTTTTTTATCAGAAAGATCGGAACTAGTTTTACAAGATACCGTCCTTTCGTAATCACCATTAGGCTAATCCAGCTATTTCCGAATTCTCTGCACTCTCCTCAGATTGTCACTCACATACACTGAAATGTTCGTATTGGGGCTGGAGTATGCTGTTTCCAAATTTCTGGCGGCGTGAATTACGTCATGGTGTTCTTTTTCTCGCATACAGTACCCAGCTAACCGTACTGTGCAGTCTGCAAAAACAAACAACGCTCATGTGCGAAATTAAAAATATCAAATGGCGACAATTTACCCATCGCATTATATATATATATATATATATATATATATATATGCGCAAAAGGGAAAACGAGCAGAAGCTGATAAATTGCCTGAGAAATGGCAAATCATTGTACCAACAAATAGGTCGTCCCACAGTATTTGTGCGGTAATCGTGGTGAAATTAACGCAACACACTAGTCGCGTGATCAATGGCAGGAACACATACCCAAAAAGGCACTGTCTGTTATTGTTGATTTAAATATTGATTCTAGTAAAAATTTGGAAACACTGAAAATAAATGCCGAGAAAAACAAAATGTATAAAATACAGTCTAGTCTCTAAAGAAAACAAACTGATTAATGGAAAATTGAATATAAACACTGAAAATTTATAATCCCCCTATAGGCATTAAAAAGAAGTTTAGATTATCTAACTGCCTGTTGATTGAACAAGAATGTTTTTCTCTTTTCTGATTGGTCAGAAAATACAACTGATGAGATCTAATTGTTTAGATCTTAATTTAGAGAGAATTTAAGCTTAAACCCCAGATAAACTATGACACCATACAACGACTCTTGATTTACAAAAATATTACCTTCACTGTATTTTCACTGAATTTCATAGATGTTTTTCCTGGGTCGGAAAATGGCATCTCTTCTTTATTTCTACACAAACTGCAACGTGTTTAGGGAGCAACATAACACCGTTGCATAGAGCAAGTTTTAAATATACTATTAATAAAAATAGCCATTGCCACTGGCCATAGATTTTTACCAATGATTAAAAAGAACCCAGTAGACTGCGCTGGTAAAATCTTCACCAGCAGAGACAACCTACTGTCGCCATTGCTGAAATGCTTTACATACTGACTAATTGTGTTTACATCCACTGTTTGATTTCTGAAAACCTAGAGCAAGTATCAATCAGTATCAATAGGTGTATTTTTTCCAGATGGTAGAATTGAATGACACATTTCTGTTTACACATTTTTATGTCAGTTGCCATTTTGTTATGTCGGCAGCTTTTTGTAATAAGACAAACGCAGTTATTAGTTATAGGTGTGAAGTTTCATCTACGACAGCCATAAAACCAAACACCACTCACTGAAGTCCTGGCTAAACAGAATAAATAAGCGAGCATTCGGAACAAACTGTCAGAACCGCATTCACGTGCAGATAAATGTTTCGTTTTTCCGAACTTAGGCAATGTGGCTCTCCACAGCATCCTCCCTTATTACCTGTAAAATGACATGGTTTATCAGCAAGAAAAGTGGAGTGGTTTCCCATTGATTTCCCCATTGTTTAAACTTTGGAATTGTCCTTCCATTAGACTGGCAAATACTTGAGGCGTGAGAGTGCATTCCAGGCTGCTATTTAATAGATATCCGGTGGGGGCAATTATGGCATCCGACTTCTCTAAGAGTATTTGTGCGAAAGTGAACAGACGATGCAGGGATTTCAATTCGTGACGCAGTTTACACTTCCTGCGACAATAACCGTTGAACTAGCCAGACATGCATTAGGAGCTGTGAGAAATATATATATATATATATATGTTTTATATATAAAACATTAGGCAGCATATGATTTACATACAAAGAATAATCACACATAGAATTAATCAGAAGTATTAATGCGATTATTGGCGACATCCATCGCTAGAAAACATAATATATGCATTAAAATCCTGTTCATCCATAGTGCGAGTTTTGATCCTTGACGAAAAACTTGTCTGTAGTTTTTCAGTTTTATTTGATGTTAAAATGCTAGTACTTACGGATAGTCTTCTATCCATCATACAGGTATATCGTCTCAAGTTATTGATTTTATAAGGAAAAAAAACATACATTTTGAAAAACTTAGCGTTGCGTCTTTGCACGTTCCGAGATCTTACACAACCGTCAATAACAGCAGATATTCAAAAAACATCTTTCGGTCGACATACAGGTATATCGTCTCAAGTTTTTGATTTTATAAGGAAAAAAAAAACACATGCCTGATGATGGATAGAAGACTATCCGTAAGTACTAGCATTTTAACATCAAATAAACTGAAAAACTACAGACAAGGTTTTCGTCAAGGATCAAAACTCGCACTATGGATGAACAGGATTTTAATGCATATATTATGTTTTCTAGCGATGGATGTCGCCAATAATCGCATTAATACTTCTGATTAATTCTATGTTATTATTATTTTTATATATATATATATATATATATATATATATATATATATATATATATATCTCCAAGCATAGGATTGGTGTACACGGAATAAATTCCAATAATCAAAAATTACTATTCTTAAAAGAATGCTTAATACAGAATAGTGCTAATATAATTTATTCGAAAATTATAAAATAAATATGTTATAAAATCACTACAAAAATAACCATTTTTTCAACACTTCTGGTGTTTTATCAAGTGAGGGTGTTGAATGTAGAATAAAGGGTTTTAAAAGGTTCAAATCGATCAAATACCCCTTGCTAGGGGAAACGCCGTTACATAAGCTGCAATGACCAATCAAAATACAATTATATGAGAATTCAAAAAATGGACATCGAACCTTGGTTATAATAATTAATTAATGCTTTAATGTTAGGGTTAGACTAAAATAGAAATCATTCTAATTAATATTAAATTTTACCATAAAATTAAAAAATAAAAATTACCAATTTTAATTTTCAAATTTAATCTGTATTAAGTTTTATAAATTATAAAATTATTTAAAGAAACGGAGGAAAAAAAAATTTTGTTTTAATTAAAAGACCAAAAATTCAGTTAAAGTAAACGTTAAAATCGTTACAGCTTAAACATATTTGAAGTGAGGATATGGGCAGGAGAGGGTGAAATCTTGCAAAAGACAATACATACACAATCAGATTATAATACACAAACACGTAGACATATTTAGATATATAAACACGCAAAAACACGAACGAAACAGGAAATAGATGACCACGACCCTTAAAAAACAGACAACATATATATATATATATATATATATATATATTATTATTCTACATTCAACACCATCACTTGATAAGACACCAGAAGTGATGAAACAAAATAGTTATTTTTGTAGTGATTTTATAACATATTTATGTTATAATTTTCGAATAAATTTTATATATATTTGAACTTTTTATGTCTTTATAATTGTATTGATCATGTTTTGGTTCTCTAATTCAACTCTAACCATGAACTTTTTATTTTACACACACACACACATATATATATATATATATATATATGTGTGTGTATATATATATATATATATATATATATATATATATATATATATATATATATATATATATATATATATATATAAAATAAAAGTTCATGGTCAGAGTTGAATTAGACCACGAAAAAATGGTCAATACAATTATAAAAAAAACATAAAAATTTAACATGTAGAGCTTTTAGGTAAAATTAATGAACGCTTTAAAAATAAATAAATAAAGGCGTGACATGAAGTATGATAAAAGGGGAGAGGGGAAAAGCAAGGGTATCGTACGGGTGTTAAATGAAATGCATATACGTCCTTTTCATCTTGGTTCATAAACTTTTTAGTGTGCATGCAACGAGTCAAATCTTTTTGGTCTGAGAATGTTATTATTGCTAATTATTCTTGTTGCCAAATGTTGCAAATATTACTATGATTGTTTTTAAAGATTTGGCTTTTTTTTTTAACTTTTCCAGTTTACAATCCGATCTTTATCGTCTTTTTAATTTCTTCACATGATTGGCTAGTCTGGTTGAATTCCTAAGACTTTCTAGCTTGAATGATAGCAATCATAGTGATATTAGCAACTTTTGTCAACAAGAAAAGTTAGCAACTACAACATTTCCAGACAACAAAAATATTTTGAATGAGAGATCGGAAATTGACTTGTTGTATACACAATAAAAGTTCCCTTTGAGTTCGTATGAACCAGGATGAAATGAAAGTAAGTACATTTCATTTAACCCCGCCTTCGATATATTTTCAATACCCTTGCTTTTCACCTCCTCCCTTTCTATCACACTCCACGTTTTTCGT
Organism: Acanthosepion pharaonis; assembly: GCA_903632075.3. Classification (NCBI taxonomy): domain Eukaryota; kingdom Metazoa; phylum Mollusca; class Cephalopoda; order Sepiida; family Sepiidae; genus Acanthosepion; species Acanthosepion pharaonis. The sequence goes on along the minus strand of CAHIKZ030003160.1, from coordinate 23,498 downwards.
TTATTTATTTCTAAATAAAAAGCATGATTTTTTTTTTAAACAAAGCATTGAAATATCACTTGACTAGAATTGCCTGAAGATACCGAAAACATCAAACCAAGGTAGCGGGATTGGTTGATCTCCTAATAAAAATTTATATACAGTAGAATCCCTGACAAGGACTTCCAGAGATGAGGAATTAGTTGCAAAATCCGGATATGAGGAGTTATATTTAGTTTGAAATAAAAGAACTGAAATCCGATTTAACATTTATTTTCATTGTTTTAGAATAAACAAAATAAGCTAATGGTGAGAGAAATATAACGGAATTGATATTTAGGAAAAACAAATAAATTGTGGTATGTTAATGAAAGTTCACTAAATTAAGTATGCCACGTATGCAAAACAAATAATGTAACGAGGATTTTTTTAAACGCTGTTGCATGATGATTCTTTCTCTTTTAATGTCATTCTCAACTTTTCTGCATTTTATTTTGCTTTTGTTCTTGAATTTTTTTTAAAGGAAAGACACTTTTTAACTCTGACAACCTTTACAATAGCTTTTTTAATTTCTGTCAAGGCTTCATCACAATCATGTTTTTTATTTCTTTGTTCAATGTGGCAATGTGAACGCTAGAGATTAGTTTCTTTGAAAGATTTTATATCATTCAATGATGACTTTCCTATGTTGAACTCAGCCATTAGTTACAATGAACTTTCACCAGCGTCTAGTCTGTTTAAAATTTCCACTTTTTGCGATAAATGCAAAGTTGTTCTTTTCCTCTTATTCCCATTATCTTTTGCACCAATAACAGCAATTAGGGTGAAATAAGTAGAAGCAATTATCCAAAGTAAATTTCCTGAAAAACAGAAATTTCAAATCAGTTACATATCACCCAAATAGTTCAAATATACACATCAAAATCGTCCGGATATGAGATTCTGCGGATATCTACTATATATATATATATATATATATATATATATATATATATATATATATATATATATATATATATATATATTCAACATATACAAGACCCAAGAACTACTAGAGTAGGGAAGTTATGCTGTTTTAAGAACTGAAGTTTTTGTAGGAGACTTAAAGGTTAAGGCTAGACTTGAAGAAGTTAAGATTGCAGTGATCTGGAAAACATTCCTCAAATGAGCGCTTCTTCGGAATAATTTGTCTGGGTGGAACTTCCTTCTTACTAATGGAATACAAAGGGATTGAGGATGATTCGTCCGTGTGTACAGGGTGCGATGGGTAAATTGTCGCCATTATATATTTTTAATTTTGCGCATGCGCGTCATTTATTCTTGATTTTGTCGACTGCTCAGTACAGTAGTATCAGTTCTTCACCGTCAGAGAGAAAAGGAGAACCAAGACGCAATTGATTGCGCCAAAAATCTGGTAACGGCATGCTGTACTGCTTGGAATTCGCACCGGATGCTACAATACGTACATTTCAGTGTGTTCGAGTGTCAATCTGATGGCAATGCAGAGGATTCAGAAAGAGTTGGATGAGTCTAATTGTAATTACGAAGTTGTTTGGAGTGGTGGCAAGGTTATGCATTCATTCATCTTCCCACAGACGGAATGCGGTGTCCTACATCAAGTGCTTCCCCGGGATCAAGATGGTGTCTGGTAAAAAGGATTCTGCACCATGCTACACAAGCAGCAGAGCCCAGTCATGTCTGTCAGACAATTTCTGCGAGTACATCACGCCTTACATCTAGCCACCTAACTTCCCAGACTGCAACTCCTTTGATTATTATGTGTGGAGCGCAGTTGAACGAGAGACAAACAAAACTCCATGTAACCCCAAAGATGAACTGAAGGTTTAGGATCATGTCAGCATTTACCAACTAAAACAAGTAGATCGTCCAGAAGAATTGCAGAAGATTCTGAAGTCTTATGGTAACCGTGGTTATAGTCAATATCGAGTTTATTGAATAAATTTGGCATGCTGACAGTGATAGATTAGCGAGAAGCTTGCGACGTTTTGCCTGTGGGGAATAGGGCGTGTAGGGGGAAGAATGTTTTATCACTCACAACGTTGCGTAAACGCTTTTGAACTCTATCAAGGCTAAAAAGTCAGAATTAGTCAGTAATACACCATTTTCCATTTACACCCACTCTCATTTTCATTCTCTTTATATATATATATATATATATATATATTAATTTAAAAAAAAAACAGACCACTTATATATATATATATATATATATATATTAATTTAAAGAAAAAAACAGACTAATTTATATATAAAATATATACTAATTTAAATATATATATATATATATATATATATATATATTTAATTTAAAGAAAAAAAACAGACCACTATATATATATATATATATATATATATATATATATATATTAATTTAAAGAAAAAAGACCACTTATATATATATATATATATATATATATATATATATATAATTTAAAGAAAAAATATATATATATATATTTATATATATATATATATAATTTTGAATACACACCCTTTATTTACGTTGTTAATGTGTGTAAATGTTGTTTCTGACCTGTTGCCGGCTCTCTCTCTTTTGTTATGATCCATGTCGAGATTTCGAATCTCCCCAGTTTTTTTTTCTCCTTTTTCAGCTCGACTGGGTCAGCCTTTGTTTTTCCCCCAATCCGTAATTTTTTTATCCTTCCCTCTCAGTTAGTGAGTGTTCTTCTTGATTCTGTCTGAAGACAGCGACCACTCTTATCTTTTAAGCGTGGTTGTGTCGTACTAATATCTGTTATGTTTAGTTTTAATGTTTTGTTATATTTTAGTTTCGTTTTCTGGGTTCATACCTACCTCTCATTTCATGAGCATAGATTTTTATATATTTAAAACAAAATGGACTAAAGAGAACTGTTTATATATATTGAAAGTTTATGACATGGTTTCTTTTTCTTTGGCTCCCAGTAAATTTGTGTCATTGTGGTATATGTACTATTGAATGATGAGCAATGAGTTTTTGTGGAGAATGAGCAAATTGTAATGAACGAATGCCTCGTCAATCCGATGAGCTAGGTCAAGGATTGAAAGTATCGACCAGCTCTTCCCTATTTTCTCTTTGGCCTTGTGCCACAATTGTTTTAATTAAACTAATAAATATATATTTCTTTAGGAATATTCTGTCTAGATCATTATTATTGGCTCTTATTTTTTTCCTTTTTTCCGACATTTCGGTTCTCTTTCCTTTTTCCAATTTGCCGTTCTTGATTTTATTTAGATATAATTCCTCTTTTATTTTTCTTAAATGTATATTTATAGAGGCAGCTTGAATTCATTTAAACAACTTTTCATAAACTAAGATTGTTTTTACAACACGCATCAGCCTGATATTTATCATCACAGTATTTATTATTGTTGAAGTTTTTGCTAATATTTTCGTCGAGATTTACAAAATACGTTTCATTTAATTTTACAAACCAATCAATAAAATTTGCATAAGTGGATATCACTGACAAAAACCCAACTTCGCCATTTAATAAATTCTATAATTTAATTTTATTGGACTTTTTTTTAAGCTTTTGGCTTTGTGAGTTATTTATAGTTATCGCAAATGCAGGGCGAACTGGAAACTGCATTCTTGTGTATATAAAATCTTAAGACATGCAAAAAAAACTATTTTATTTACATGAAATAAGTATTTGTTATTTTGATCATTGAATTGTTGTTTAAAATAGGTGTATTTTGTATGTTAAATAATAAAACATTTTTTTAAGAAAATCTTTAAGAAAATTTAATGGAAATTTATTGTAATAAGCTACGCACTCCAGTAAAACGAACTGTACGTTGTACCCCACCCCTTACCTGTTTGCATTTCTCCCCGAAATTCGGTTTCGATCGGTCAATGTATAGTTATTTGTGAGAGATGGGCTAATGGAAATCACAGAATTTATGAAAATTATGCTTGCGAAGTCTGTCTGTTTAAATTGTCTTTTTCCAGTTTTCGAAAAGGTTTTACCTGCAAATCGAAATTGGTAATAAACTTTCAAAAGTTCCTTCTTTTTTTTTCAAATATTTCCGACCGTCTCAGTCATTTTCAAGAAATGGATATTGCTCATATGATAGAGAGGAATTTTTCGGCTACATCCAAACTTTTTTTATTCTAATTAGTACAATTATACGGGTATCGTACAAGTGACTTCATGTATAAAACTGTCTCCAAGATTTGGATTATATTTACTCCCCCCCCCATTCAAACGATTTGTGAGATATGACACAATGACATTTTAATCCGGGGTGTCTATTCGCGTACATATATTTCCAGTACAAATATTTCCCAGTTCCCGTGACCACTGTCACGCTACACGTCGATGTTTCACCAACTCTTCCTCTTTATTACAATGAGGGAGGTACTGCCACACTACTGGAATACCCGGAATGTTTCTCGAGGTGGGTGACACTGGAAAAGAATGTATCAAATATTTGTCTGCCGTAAAGGTAGACATTTTTTTTAAAGCGCGTTCTTTATTTTAGTTCGAGTATTTTGTGCCTTTCATTATAGTGAGTGTTGTATATTATTTTCTACTAACGTGCCCTGTGTTGATAGTCGTATTTCGGTCGTTATTTATATATATACGAATTCCACTATGCTTCGAAAAGTGACAAGTCAACCTACGAGATAGTGTCGTGCAAGTGACCAATGTAAGAATTGATGTTTTTTCATTAATGATATCGATGATAATGTCTCCAAATGACATGAGAATTCATAAACAATGTCATTACTTCAGAGTCTGTCTATATTTCTGAGATGAGGTATAATGTACAGTATTTACATCGGTCGGACTATTGTCCTCATCTTTGTCGCCATATTTGTCACAACGTTTCGGCCGTTGTACTCTCCGGCCTTCTTCAGATGGTTGGAATTTCGAACTGAACCCTTTATTTCGATCACTGTGCCCTGTGTCCTTGATCACTCAAGGACATATGGCACAGTGGATAAAGGCGTTGGTTAGATCCAGTGACAGACCCAAAGGTGAGTTCAATACCTGGCAGTGGAGAACTTTCAGAGGGAAAATTAGCAGGAGATAACTGATAACTGACATCCATCAAACATGGCACGTGGAACTAGAACAGTCTACCCCAGTGATCGAAATAAAGGGTTCAGTTCGAAATTCCAATCACCTGAAGACGGCCGGAGAGTACAACGGCCGAAACGTTGTGACAAATATGGCGACAAAGACGAGGACAATAGTCCGACTAATGTAAACAATGTCATTACTTATAGTTATTGGTAATTAATAAATGTTTTAATCTGTTGTATCTATCGATATTTACCTATGTTTTCTTTATTTGACGGAAGACCTAAAGTAGTAATGAGGAACAAGAATAGCTAGTTAACTATTGCTTGGTTTCCATTCTTTCTATTTCTTTTTATGTGTTTCACTATATCTATCTGTTGCTTACAAAGAAAGTTGTATATTTGCCTATATCTGCTTAGGTTGCTTTTCAAAACAATCTGGAAACCGACATATTGAACGGGATTTTTTCAAGCTCTCTTTACTATTAGAAAGACTAACACTGCATTTTCCTGTCCTATATTAGTGAACTTGTAAAATCTGCAATAACCCCTATACACATCAGCTTCCACTTCCGTAGAAGAGCTGTTGTTCTGACGATGCACCAGGGCAGGGTCAAACAAGGCAGGGTGATGGGTGTCTACATAGTCGACCGTGGCCTATCAAACGAACTCGACTGGGTCTTACTTATCTTGTCAACTCCAACCTCAAAATTCCATCGTAACGTAGCACCAAGCGCCATATTCTGACATTTCGTAATGGCCTGTGGCGTCAGCACAACAACTGTCTCTTGGTTAATGTCGGGGTGTTTGGGTTGTTAACCGAGAGGAGGGGAAGGTGAATTCGTTTCTTCTCGTTTGAAAAGAAAAGGAGATAAGAACAAAATGACTCGGACATCTTTGTTTGGGATAGGAAAATGGATAATGGGTTGCAATAAAAACAATCAGCTCTACTGTCCGCTGGCTGAGAAAACTGCGTGATTTTCAATGGTAGGAAGTGTTCGAGCCTGGGATTACAAACGCTGATTTTTTAGGCAAATAATCAAGCCTTTCCTCATTTTGAAATATAAAAAAGTTCGGTATTCTTTAACCCTTATCCAAAATCACCTTGGTATTAACATCAATAAATAAATAACTTCTTTGTGATCTGCCTTCTGTTTGAAAATTTCTTTCCAATGGTAGGAGTTGATGTTCAAAGCCAGGTAGAAGATTAGGATTTCTAGTAACGTTTAAGAATGATAGGCTATCGTCACTTTTCGTTTTGGTGCTACACGATCTTCCTACCCTTATTTCCTATGAATTTGACTTTTTTTTAAAAGAGCAGAAAAAAGAGGAAATAAATTCAATTTTGTACGAGAACCATTTTCATGAAAAAAAAAAACTCAGAAATTATACAGAAATAAGTATACCGGTTATACGAAAAATTCATAAATTCTTCGACGTGACCCTTGAGGGCCGGAATGATCATATCTCTCCATAAGTTCCTATCTTTTGTCGCTCTTAGTAAGTTTTGTATATATTACCATCACTCCCAGTTTTGTTAATAATCACGAGATATACAACCGGATCAAAAGACTGTAAGCAGTTTTCAATGCAAGGACGAATAGATTTATAAATGTTCAAGATGGATTCTGAAGAGAAAAATTGTTTGAAACGACACAGTGTACCAAGTTTCCTAGCGGTAGACCTAGAAATTGATTCAATGTAATCGCTCCATTCCACTTCAAAGGAAAGCATAAGACTACGAAGACGAACAGAGTTGATCATCTGGAGGTTAGCATTAGACATGTTGTTGACAAGCAGAATAGATTCTTTAATGTGACTACATGAAAACAGCTTTGTTTTGGACACGTTAAAATTTACAAGCCATTCTTTGCCCCAGTTAACCACTAATTAGAGGTTCTTTTCAAGAACAGTTGCCAGTTTTACTTTGTTAGAACTGTCAGACTTGCTAATATATTTTCTTATTAACTCGCTGTCAGGGTAAAAGAAAAATTGGCTCTAAAATCCATCAAAAATTAAAAAACGAAAATCGTGTTTAGAACTTTCTATTGCTTATGCCGAAGGGTAGTTTTAGTGATAAAATGGTCATTTGGATTCATAGGCTAGCTTAATTATAAGTTGTTAAATACAAGACAGTTATGTTCAATACTAGCAGCATGGCCCGGTGTTGCCCGTGCTTGATTCAAAAATCGTACGACTCATACAGCAATCGCTATCACTTGACTTAAAATATTTTTACCCTTCCTTACCTTTAAAGGAGTACCCTTTGCCGTGCTAATGTTGCTAAATGCCTTACTTCTTGCCTATCTCACACTGCGAATTTTTTATAACCTCTACACTAAACATTAAATCTGTTACGAAAAAAGAACTAAACAAATTGAACACAAAACGATCAGCTTTAAAAAAAAAAAAAAATCACGAAACTGGAAAAACCGAATGAAAAAAGAATGTTAACAACAAATACTTTTTCACACCCAAACCCAGTTCTGCGGAATCAGAATCAACGTTGAGTTTAAGCAAGCGAATGAGCCAATTGGAGTAAAGTGTCATGCAGATTTAAATTTTTCCCATTTGTGACGAATGCAACTATCGATTTTTTTGCATGCTAGTTAACATTCGTGTCAGTCAGCTGTTGGCTCTCACAGTGACCAATAGAATCTTCCTGCCTATTCGTGGCTACCAGCTATTGGCTCTCACTCTGGCCAGTAGAAAATGGCAGCAAACTACATGAAAACTGCCGTAGAAGCACGAAAAAATCGATTATTTCCACTATCGACGGGAGTTGGGAAATGCAAAGTCGGCCTTGGCCTTTCCACTAACTTGGAAATTTTGCATGTGAAAATTGCGGCCGTGCATTCGTTACGCAAAATTTTGGATAACAATCTCATTCCAAATTCTGTCTCTGTACAAAATTTCTGCCGATCTTCCTCGGACCCATTTTTTTCTTGCCTCGTATATACAAAGAATAACTAAAGTCTCCTATTTATTTATAGAACTCTCACTGATATAAAAAAAATAAGAAAAAAAATAACGAAAAATGCATCACAATCAACTTCATAAAAATATTCAAAAGAAACCAAAAAGTTATTTACTGTTCTTCAAAATGGCATCACGACGGAAATTAATTAGTATTCGAATAGATTTTCGCACTATTGAACAAGTATCGGGAAACGTTATGGCTTGTTGCGGAAAGAGTGTGAAACCTTGTAGAAACACCTACAAATTAAACTAATTCTACACGTGGAGAATTTTTACATATATATATTTATACACTGAAGAGAGATAAATAACTTTTGATATAGATAAGGAAAAAGGAAAGAAAAAGTATTTATGGGATTAGTTGTAGTATGTGAGCATGTGAGTACACCGCGTGGTTTGGTGAAATTAAGTAGTCGGATTTCTTGCCTGCTGTTTCCACCGGAGTTGCTGAACAACGTCTTGGACCTGCCGCATCCAATGGGAAAGAAATCAAAAAATAGAGCGAGTGAGTAATTTCATTTTATACTGCTTATTATTACGCCATCTAGCGGGCCTTGATGGAAGTCCAATGTCAGATAAGCTGTCATATTAACACAAACGCATGTTTTGCATTGCTTTTGATACAAGTAAAGAGCTTCGATCTCTCCTTGTGGCGTCTTCATCTGTATAAGCGTACAGAATGTATGAATTAAAATGTTGTTGCCAATAACAGCAACACGGTCACTGTGTTCAATAGACTGTGAACAACTCTTAAAATCATAATGACTCTCCCTTAAATTAAAGACAATAGCTTTATAGGATGTACTGACATTCTTCGATTTTAGAATGGAAATCAATCACTTTGGATAGGACTCAAAAAATGAAAGTCATTAAAATAATGCGTTCATGTAGAGTATCTTTTGAAATTGTTGGAACTTTTATTTGTTAATTATCTTAATTTTCAGTTAGATTGAATGGAAGTCAAATAAAAGAAGGAGCTTTTTTTAAATCGCTATCACGCCATGCAAGGCAGTAAAGCCACTAAGACAGAAGAGGTTACATGATGTGGAAAAATTAGGAATAAAAACTTTAATAATGATTGGAAAGAGAAAAGAATAATTAGAAGGGCAGTAGACAGTGATTGACATTGCATTTAAATTTTTGCAGATTAATGTTTTCTAGAAAACATGGAGCCAGATGGAAGTTCTACATGCGAGAAAAGAAACTGTTAGAATTTCCAGCTACATATAAATTCAAAAACTCTAGGTACCAAAGCTTGTCCGAACAATTAACACGGGAGTATTTATACAAAAGAAACAGAGACAACCTTAGCGCGGAGGGAAAGTAACTGAAGCCGAGCAGACAGATCAGCACCAATAACATTACAGATTCTTCTTTGAATCTTATCAAAGAGCTCAAGGTAAACAGCAAGAGAACCGGACCATATGTGGCAGCAATATTCTAGGCATGGATAAATGGTAGTCTTATAGATATATGAGATAGATCCTGGAGTGAAAAATTTTCTCGCACGATACAGGGAGACAGCTTTCTTAGTAGCTGACCTAGCAGTGGATTTAATATTGTCTTTCCACTTCATGTCAGCTGAGAATGTTAGCCAGAGAAGTTACTTTTCTAGAGGTTAGCATCAGCCATGATGGTGGAAGGCAGAGGGGGGTCTCAGATGATTAATAGAGAGAAGTTTAATTTTGGAAGCGTTAAAATTAAGCCATTTTTCGACCCAGGTAAAGACAAACTTTTGGACATCGGCTGCCATTTCGACCTTGTCGGACTGCTCAGCTTTACCTTCGAGGCTGGACTATATGGTTCTTTCATCAGCGTAGATTCCAAGTTGAGAGATGATGTCATTGATGAAAATTAAAAACAGAGTAGGACTAAGGATAAACATCTGCGTTAGTACGAAAGGATCTAGACGAGTGGCCGTTCAGGATAACCTTCATTTCACGATTTGATAGGAAAGACGAGATCAGTTCAAAAATGTGTCCGGAGACAGCGAATCTTTTCACTTGGTGGAGAAAACCTATATGCCCGATTCTGTCAAAGGCTTTCGAGATGTCCAATGCTACTGGGATTCACTTTTTTTTCTTTTTTTTTTTTATTTCATTTTGTCAAATTGTAGTGATCTCATTAAAAAAAAAAGCTTGAAGGTGTTTTTCATTTAGTCCTTGAAGCAGAACGTAAATTTTAAATTGGTCCCAATAATTTGATACAAAGTCAAAAATGCAACAACAGCAAATATCCCTTTTTGTTGAAACTTGACTAATGCATGGAATAATAATGCAACACAAAAGGTACTTAGAACAAAATCTATTGAAACAAGAAAGTGTACACAATATTTACATATAGTCTTTTGTATATTCCTGGTAAGACCGTTCCTGGAGAATGTGTTGACTGAGTCACAGTCGGGCAGAGTCTCTGGTTGAATCTCTTGATTCCTCCCCCTTCTCTTCCCGGTACCAACCATATTTATATGGTCGGTACTCCACTATGCAAATTAGGTGGATCTTACCACAACGCTTTTAAACTTAGAGCATTAATATACCTATACTGTCCAAATTAGGTTTAGTGATGGAGATAGTTATATTTAAACCAATGTCGTGAGCGATTAATTTTCGATCCCGGGTAAAAATGAAGAATTTAAATTCAGACAGACAGTAAGTGATTCTATATATTAAATACCGTCACGACCCAATGTTCTTCACACCCAGCTTTCTATATTGGATTATGACTAGATTATAAAAAATATTTTACCGCCTCGTAAAGATTCCCCTTTGTCGCCTATTGTTGCTCTCAAACTTTGATGCTTACCTGTTTTACTCATATTTAATATATATGTATTAGAAGGTGTATATCTGTCCATACAGTCGTGTTTTGTTTTCCCCCGTCTATGTTATATTTACCTACCAAACTGCGTGTATATATTTATAGATTATTTTGTCTTTATTTACATCCGGACTATTCTCCTTTTCTTTGGTGTTACTATCACTACGTTTTGACCGTTATGTTTTCCGACCTTCATCAGATGCTTGTCGAACCGGATAACCTTTAGTGTATTTATAATTTATTGAATCTACGAGGGTATATAACCGCTCACAATACATCATTCGATATCTCTTCGGTGAAACTTGGATAGCGGTAGTAAAGTTTTTAGTCGATTATTACCCTGAAAAATAATGGAACTATATGTGCTGTTTGAGCTCCGGGCGAAAGAGGGATAAGCCGATTGTATTATCATCTAACATGATATCTCGGGAGTATATAACTATAATGTTAGCTTTCTGCAACCATTGCATCTTTTTTCAAATGCGAGAGTTGTGGCCGGACAATTCCTGGCTGCTTCATCGCAACAATGCACCTGCTCACAAAGCTCTGGGCATCCGGCTGTTCCTGTCCGAGTACAAAATCGCCGTAAGGGGACAACCTCACTATTCACCTGATCTTTCTCCGTGTGAAAGAAAAGCTCCAAAAGCTCAAGGGGATAATCAAAAGACCCAAAAAAGAAATGTGGGCCGTAAAACAATGAATGTAACTCAAAGAATATCCGTAAAAAGATTCCATCAGTGCAAAAAATGTGGCAGAAATTTATGGAAAAGTGATTAGACTCTAGTTGGGGGGTTGACGTTTGAAGGTGAAAGGTTACTTTGTTGTTTGGAATTTAAATGAATTTTTTTTGATTTACAAGTCCTGTTACTTTTCAAAAAAAGACAAAACACGATTTAATGATATATATATATATATATAATTTGTGTGATAATGACATTTTAAAATGAGCATTCAGCTGTATCGAAATAATCGTCAGCCTCTAGCATTAATGGCGTAAAAATGTCAAATTTCAATTGTACTTTTTTCTTTGCGAAACCTTCCCTCTGATCAAAGATTTCCATGGGTTTTAATACCGAGTTCGTTCTTCTCAACAGATGCGTCTGATCTCCTCTCATCTTCGTAATTCTTTCTTTTGGAAACGTTCAAACTGCGGGCGATTATTGTGGATGAGGAAAAAACCAAGACTGAGTGGGACGAAAACGATTTTCAAGAAAAGAAAGAAAGAATAAATTATCAGGAAATAAGTAAACAGGTTAACCGAATAGGGGAAAAATATCAAAAAATCTTTTTTTTTTCATCTGCCGTGTCCTTCTATAACGTAACTGATCAAAAAATGGCTCTCTGCAACTTTTTCTCATTTGTAATTATGTTGTCCTTAAAAAAAAATACTCGTTGCTTTCATGTTCTATTCAAGATATTCTCGACGTGCTTATTTCTTTTGCCTAAAGTCCTTTTTTAATCGGTGAGGAAATTGCCAAGAATTTACTATGATGTAGGCCGCTTGATATTACATAGCAGTTCATTACTCGTTTCTTTGTTCTTAACGAAAGTTTCTTGTTCTTAAATACTTTTAGAATTTGGAAAGCATATTTTACTATTGAAATTCTTTCCAACAGTTTTTAACTTTTATCACTCTGTATGTAACTTCATTTGCGGTAAAAAAAAAGGTTTGTTCCGCCACTGAAAGTACCTCTGATCCCTGAATTTGAATTTCATAGTTGTGTTGTCATATCCTACTATGGCAACAGAAAACAACTTTGAGTGAAGTTAAAAATAAGGATACTGCAATTGAGAGGCCTTAAAAAGAATGCAGTGGAAAGAGGAGTAATATTAATAATTTAGTGTGCTGAAGTTTAAAAACTAATGTTTCCTTCATGTGAAAATGGGAAACATCTGAATAAAAATGAAAAGCGAAGAGTACAGCATTGGCGCTATAACTTATATCAAATAAACTTCTGCTTTTTAAATATTCCATTTTGTGTCCTATTTGAAAAAAAAACTTAAAAAATAAAAAAGAATTTTTTCATCATCCTCGTTTTCAACTCTTTCATTTTTTCTTTCTCTTTTCCTTCTTTTTCGCTCTCTTTTGATCTTCTTTCTCTTTTTCTTTCTTCCCTTTTCTTTTTCCATTTTCTCTTCACTTTTCTTTTTCCATTTTCTCCTCACTTTTCTTTTTCCATTTTCTCCTCACTTTTCTTTTTCCATTTTCTCCTCACTTTTCTTTTTCCATTTTCTCCTCACTTTTCTTTTTCCATTTTCTCCTCACTTTTCTTTTTCCATTTTCTCCTCACTTTTCTTTTTCCATTTTCTCCTCACTTTTCTTTTTCCATTTTCCTCCTCGTTTTCTTTTTTCCATTTTCTCCTCAAGACACGAAAGTTTTTCCATTTTCTCCTCCTTTTCTTTTCCATTTTCTCCTCACTTTTCTTTTAACATTTTTTTCCTCACTTTTTTTTTCCATTTTTAATACTAAACAAACAATTTCATTTTCTCCTCAAAATTTAAGGATTCCATTTTCCTCAGCAGAGACTCCTCAATCTACTTTTCTTTTTCGAAATTTCTCCTCACTTTTCTTTTTCCATTTTCTCCTCACTTTTCTTTTTCCATTTTCTCCTCACTTTTCTTTTTTATCCATTTTAAACGGTAAATCAAATTTCTACTTTCCATTTTCTCCTCTCTTTTAATTTTCCATTTTCTCCTCACTTTTTTTTTCCATTTTCTCCTCAAAGCAACTTTTCCATTTTCCTATTTCTTTTTCCATTTTCTCCTCAAAGACTTTTTTTCCATTTTCTCCTCAAACTCTTTTAGATAAATTTTCTCCTCAAAAGACAGTTTTTCCATTTTCTCCTCACTTTTCTTTTGCCATTTTCTCCTCACTTTTCTTTTTCCATTTTCTCCTCACTTTTCTTTTTCCATTTTCTCCTCACTTTTCTTTTTCCATTTTCTCCTCACTTTTCTTTTTTTAATTTTCCTCCTTTTCTTTTCGTTTCCATTTTATCCATTATAGAAGAGCGACTTTTTCTCAAAAATAATAACTCTCCTTTTTCTTTTTTCATTTTCTCCTCTATTTTTTTTCCATTTTACCTCACTTTTCTTTTTCCAAAAGGAAGAGAAACCATTTAGAATTTTAAATTTAGTTCACTTTCTATTTTCAAAATCTTCCTCTAAAATCTCTTCTTTTTTTTTCAAAAATATTAGTTGCAACATCTCTCTTCAAATGAGATAAAATTCTCTCAAGATCAATTTGATTCATTTTTCTATTATCAATATCCTGTTTGTTCGCAGTCGTTTTGAAAATGGACGATCCTTATGGGCTAAAAGAAAACAAAAGCCCATTTAAAAAAAAAACCTATTTTTTCATCAGGGAAAAACAAAAATTCTCGACAAAAACATTTAATGCTTTTATTTAAATTAATTTTTATCACTTCTATTCTCGTAGGAAACATAGAAAAAGATGGAAATTTTCTTTATTGAAAGTGATGGTAGAACTAACTTGAATTTCAATTAAATGAAAACAAAAGTGTCTGGCTTAAATTTATTCTGAAGATCAAATATCCCTTCTAAAACCCATTCATTTTGTTTCATTTCCAATTGTGGCTTTTAAGAAAATTTTTTTTTTCTCCCACTTAAAATAGTCTTGAAATCCTCAACAAAATCCAGAGACGAATATGCAATGTGATAGGTCCTGATCTGGCATCTAGTCTACAGTCGCTTTCTCATAGACGTGCCGTATTTCCCTTTTCTCAAGTTTTTTTCACGGCAACTGTTCCGACGAGCTACATTCGCTGGTTCCCAGACTAAATGAATTTAAGCGAAGCTACTTGGCTGGCATCTCGGTCCCAAAGAAATTCTTTCACTGTCGAAAAATTTAAATATAACCGTCTCTTCTACTCAAAAGCTTCTTTTCCCTCGCACTTCTCGTCTGGAAGTGGAACTCCCTTCCTTTTTTTTTTTTTCCCTGATAACTATAATCTTCAAATATTCAAATGTAGTCATTTAAATAAAAATCTCAATATCCTTCCCTCAAAAACTCTTGTTCTCAATCCTCTGTGGTGGCAAAATTATTCTTGGGATATTTAGAAACTTGTCTTTCCATAGCGAGAATAATTCCACTTATACTTTCCTGACAGGGAAAAAAAAGAAGAAATTGGGCAATTCTTATGATACGTGAGAACAGATTGACACGACAGATTCCAATGCCGGGAATACTACAGACAGATCATATGGTTAACGAGGAAGTTTTAAGAAAAATATGGAATACAAGAAAACTTTTGCTAACAATAGCGGATAATTCTGGGACATATCATGAGAAAAGAGGGTATATAAAATTTAAGACTCACAAGAGATACTGAAGGCAAAAGAAGTTAAGGAAGCAGCTAATAACTTATTTGACGAGTGAATGTATTGAAAAAAAGGATAGTAAAAAGTAATGTTTACTTAAAGCAAGAAAAAACAGGTGATTATGGAGGATCATAGTCGCGCATGCACCGAATATGCAAGATATATGAAAGAAGAATGGAGGGGTTCAATTCTCATGGGATGCACAACGATTGTAAATATTTATCAGGGTTCGGTTTGACCCTGTAAATATAGTGTAGACACAAACGAAAATTTCACATGTACCATACTAATTCTAGTTTAACTTAGTCAATCGGTATTAATTCAGCTTAGCGTCGGAAAGATACAGTATAAGCGACCACTCTGTGAGAGTCAAGCTCGCTCCACTAGCAAGTGTTCCATGAGATAAGTTTGATAAGACTCTAATATATTCTCAGATTTAATTTCAGCAATTAGACGGTTTAATACGGAGAAGTGATAATCAAAAATGTTGGAGGCTACTTGAGCCAACAGAGATATCGTTCTACAGAAGGATACTGAGAATATCATAGACGGAACGTGTAAGCAAGAAGGAAGTCTTAAGTAAAGTGTAAAATGTAAACTCATAATAGTATCAGAAAGACAGTTGAATTTTCTGGAACACATAAAGAGAAAAGAGTGCTTGGAGAATTTGACACGCACGGAACTAAAGAGACAGAGGAAAACGGCAAGTTTGTGCAAATTGATAACAGAACAGTATCTGGGAGGGATAGTAAGACAAACATTAGTAAGAGCTACAAAAAACAGGAAGTTGTGGAGGGATATGATCACTCACGTCCTGAAGTGACACGTCACGTAGGAGAATGCATAAGTATACGCAATTAATATAACGCTCATCCTGACAGAAAATAATATCAATCCTTCTATAAGGCAGAAAGTGTTAAACGAATTTCTAATAGAGGAAGAGAAGACTTGAGACAACAAACATGTAGGTTCTACAGAAGGATGCTGAGAATACCGTGAACTGAGCTTGTAAGCAAGGAGGGAGTTTTAAGAAGAATGGAAACAAAACAGAAACTTATACTAAGAATCAGAGACAGATGAAATATTTATAGGCACCTAATGATGTCGAAGAGCCTGGAAATGTGAGACTCACAGGACATGCAAAAGGGACACAGAAGACCACTTACTTCACGACTTTATGCGAATGTATGGCCGAGCAGAAAATAGTAGAGATGGTAAAAGACAAATATTGCTAAGATTTAGAAATGATAGGATGTTGTGAAGAGCCATGATCGTTCTCGCCTTGAAATACCAAGGCACATAGAAGTTAAAAATGAAGAAAAATTATACGATATGAGGAAATGACTAGTGGTGTTGAAATCTTCCAGTTTTTATCTAGAAGCTCTTACAAAAAATGTTTGGATATTTGATCAATTTGAAGGATGTGGGTCGAACCGAATAATTTTCACTAACCCTTTGCAAAGAGGAAAAAAAGAAATTAATAAAAAGAAAAAAAAACGAACGGCAGAATAGGAGAAAATCGAGTGAAAGGATCGAATCACATTCGAAGCACAGAAGTGAAATCAAATAAAATGATTTTTGTTTTATTTCAATGTATAACCGAATGAATTGACCAGGCAGAAAGTCTGGAAGGAGAAAAAACACTTATCAGAAAAAAAAAACTCTTATCAGGATAAAAATGGTAAAAAAAAATAAAGTAAGCAAGGGTTAAAACGAAAAATGTACAAAGAAATTTAGAGAAGCGATAAACGAAAATCTAAAAAAAAATAAGAGAGGTAGAAAACGAACGAAAAAGAAATTTGGGAAGGAAAAATACAATAAAGAAAGGTCAAGGATAAAGTGACAAATAAATAAATGAGAGAAATAAAAATGTAATGAAACAAAACACAAGCTAGAAGAATGGAACAAAAATAAAGACCCACGTAAAAAAACTTGATAAGGAAGTTTTCTTTTCTTTCTTTTTTCTTTTGTTTTCTCCCATTTTTCTTTCAAGAAAAACGAACCAAAAACGTTACATTGGCTTGGAAGTGAGAGTTGATGGCTATGATGGGAAGAAAAAAAAATTTAGGAAGCAGAAAGAGTAGAAAGGCATTTTGATCACGGGAGGTGTGTCTATGCGATAAGGGACATGAAAACAAAAAAAGTAGAAAATAAAACAAAGGAACAAAACCCTTTTTAAAAAAATCTAGGGAATGCTGTATGAGAACCCTACTGACTGATGCAAAGAAAATAAATTATTATTATTATTTCAGACATGCATGTTCACACCAGATGACTGGTCCTTATCACTGGAGACTAAACGGCAGCAAATCTACTCAAATTTCCAGCAATATTTTCTGTATCTTCACAAAATCCTGTATCGCTACGACCTGGACATTTCTATTTCATTTCTGAGTTTCTAATTCGTTTATTCTCAATTCTATGCTATTGGAAACGGTTCCACTTATTGTGGGCAAGACCATATTCTTCATGCATTAATGTTTTCTCGGTTTTCTTAAAAGATTCTATTTTAAAATTTTTAATTTTCTTTCATCTTCATCCCGTAACTTGCTGATAAAGACATGTTATGTTTTCCTTGTTTATGTCAGATTCAGTTGCTTCGATGGAGTTGTTGGTTTCAGTCAAACAGGATAAAATATTTCGCACAGCTGGTACTTTTGTTCTACATATTCGAACTAAAGTCATTTTCACAATTTCCAGTGCATGGCTGTACCTTCATTGTCATATATATATATATATATATATATATATATATATTATTATTATTATTATTTTGAGTAAGCTGTTAACATTTGCATTTGGCGATATATATTATATCATCAGTTTATCCAAAATGCGGATTTTGTTGTGTTCTTTTTTTGCATGGATGTATCGGTTCTTCTTGTTCTAATACATTTCTCGTGGGTTTTAATGATCAAGCGTAACCAATTCTATGATCCTTTCTCTGCGATAGTTTCTTAGTATCTTTAAAAATAATGCCGAGTGCTTTCTATTTTTTTCCTTGTATTCCTCATTTTCCACTTATCAACATCTTATTTCTGTTTCGAACAATCTTATCGTTTTTGTGGCAATGTTCACTATAATATATAATGCTATTCGTTTTCCTTTTTATATCAAACATTAATCGGTCTTCTCGAAATCAATGTCCTAAACAAAGTAAAATATCAGTGAAAACGAAATCAATACCTATATGTTAATATAAAATGGATTCTGTAAATAAACGCACATAGGAAGCGACGTAAGATAAAGTTGTGTCTTTTAACCGGTTTTATTGAATCTTTATAGTGAGGCAATCGTGGGAGAATTACAAGTCCTACCATTATTCATTATCAATGGACACAGTCTTAACAATATAAGTCATACAGATGACATGCTGCTGATAGAAGTTACAAAAAGTCCAATAGAATGTGGTAAAGAAAAATGAGAAGAAATAACTAAACATCAATTATAAGACAAAATATATTATTTACAGAAAAAAAAACAATGCAACAGATAAACTACAAATTAGAGACACAAAAATCAAGCAACTACAAAATTGTAAATACCCACTAGGTGCCTTGGAATAGCAAAAGAGTTTTTTTCATAAGTTAAACTATGTATTAGGAAACCGGAACGCTTAGAAAAGACTACTGAAGTGTTATGTAATATCAGTCCTTCTATATGGCAATGAATGCTGGAGAATCACAAATGGCGAAGAGATTTGAGACAAACATGTGATTCTACAAAAGGATGTTAAGAATCCCATGGACTGAATATGTGAGTAACAATGACGTTTTACGGATGATGAAAACAAAAAATATACTTAGAATCGCAAAGAGACAACTGAAATTTCTCGTTCACCAAATGAGGAAGAGCGCTTGAAACAGTTGCCACTTTCAGGGAATATGGAAGATAAGAGTATCATAGGAAAGCAGCGAAAACCTAACGAGCTTGTCTAATTGGTTGGCAAAACAGGGATTACGAAAGATAACAAAAAGACAATCTATAATAAGAGCAAAAAAGGACAGGAAGTTGTGGATAGCCATGATCTTCCATGTCATGAAGGGACACGGCACACGGACAAAGAATATCGTAGGCTCTATCTAACTACTTTTCTGCGTATGGTGTTCATTATAAAGAAATAACTAAATAATGCTTAACCAACTTTAAAATGTAAAATGAGTAGAAGAGTAATAAAACTGAAAAAACAATGACTCACTATGTTTGTCGGTCTCATCTCTCTTTGTTTACACCTTCTTTTCTTTTCGCTATTCTATAACATTCTTGCTTTCCCCTTTTTTCTTTCAAACCTTCTTTTCCCTTCTTACTCGTTTCTGTTGCTTTCTCATTCGTGTCTTTAGGGAATGTACTAAATGGCAGTTGATATTTTTTAATCATTTAATGCCAAGCAAGGCAATAAAGCCACTAAAGCGCAATAGGAAAGGGTGTCCTGAGTATTAGAGAAAATGAAAAAAAAAAACACTATTAAGGAGAGAAAACAATAAAAAAACAAAAATTAACAAGACAGAAGATAACGAATATACATACATTCATATATATGTGTGTGTGTGTGTGTGTAGTCATCCACAGACTGTTTCGCTGTATCACACCTCATCAGCGTGGCTAGATGTTTGAGTGCTTCAAACTGGAATTGAAACCCGGCCGATTTGGCATCAGGCAGAAATTCTACCCCCAAGCTATGGTCGCACAGCAGAGCGGAAAGGAAATTTTAACGTTTTTACTTTGCGAAAGACGTTAGAAGCTAGGAGAACTCGATTTAGAGAAGAAGAGAATTGCATATATATATATATATATATATACACACACACACCTCTGGCCACACCGATGAGCTGTGATACAGCGAAACAGTCTGTCTATGAATGATTACACACACACATATATATATATATATATATATATATATAAGTGAACATAGAAGTCAACAGTCTGTTTCATGCTATATGCAATTGTCAGGCCACTATTTATAAGCATAGCGATGACAATAAATATAGCATACGTATATAAATATAGCATACCTTAAGAGTATATTTCTTTATATATATATATATATATATATATATATATATATAAAGGTAAAAAAAAAATATGTTGGTATAATCCAGGCGCATCCTAGTAATATGAAAATATTAGAACTGATACACAGAAAAGAGCTCGATGTATTTTACTTAATTTATATTGAGCAATATATGATTTGTTTGATTATTAATTATATATTTATATGTCTGTAACACTTTTCAAAACATAATAAATATATTACTTATTTAGATTTAAAGACGCAATGTAATACTAAACGCACATTTATATGTGCAGAAAATGCGACGATCTTTACCCACCGCTGAAAAAACTGTTGTCCGCCATGTCAACAAAACTCTGCCTACTCATCTGTCCCATCCCTCTTGCCAAATCAGCTGATTTTTCATCAACCGATTAACTTTCTATAATTAAAAGCGGATTCAAGTGTTGATTGAAATTCAGAAGGTATCGAAGAGCTGTCCGATAAAAGGCAACAAGTCATTTTCATAATAATGGTAAATATATAATTGAATAAAATGTCATTGTAATTTCTTTTGGTTTAGAATAGAATCCTTTAAAAAAAACGAAAAATATATATTAGCCTACATAACAAAATAAATTCTTTAATCATAAATAACCAAATCGCGAAAAATATTTAGTCTGTTACGGCAAGATTACCGTAGAGTCGATCTAAAGTCAGTGATAACACAACCAAAATACAACAATAGCTATTGCTTTACGTTTATCTGCTTCCGAAATTTGATGAATCGCTCGAGACATGACAGTGAATGAATACTTACACATATCTCTTTTATACATTTTATGCATAATATTACTGGTTATATGAACAGCTTATCTGGCAGAATTATCGAATAGAGCGTGATAAAGTTGCCACTACATATTCACCATCATTTCCATTGTCATCGCTATGCTTATAAATACTTTTTTGCCTTAAAGGTTCCATTTTAACACCATAATAGATACGACATTACGACTGATATATATTTCTCTGTATTCTGCAGTCTCCAATAACGCAGTGCCTTTATAACTCTTAAGTATACAACAACGTTACATTTCTTTGATTTCTCGTTCGGTGGGTTTCCATGTTATGAGTCTTGATATCATTTACAGTATATCTCCCTTAGTCAGAAAACGAAAACCCAGTTCCTTGTATTGATGTTTATCAAAAGCTGATACTTTTGTAAAGGTATATGAGTACAAGCCAAAGCGAAAAACGATACATAGTTTTTCATATTAAATATTAATGGTAGCAATACGTTTCGGTTGTAGAAGCGGTTTCCATGATAAAAGAGATAGGGTTTCGATTCCTGTCGGTAGGAACCTATTTATCTTTAAGACATTTCAATCTAGGTCGATGGTTATTAATTTCGTATTTAAGAAAATAAATAAATAAAAAAAACAAGGTTAAACGTGTATCCACGAAAAATAACCTTTAACATAATAATAAATAGTCGTTTTATTCAAATCTCAAATTCGGGAATTACTTTCACCTAATCTGTGTCTGGAAGGCCCTGAGGTTCTCATTCAAAGCATGTACCTTATTTGGACTTCGTCTGCTATCTACGAATGACACTAAACTACTCTCTAGAGACTGTATTTTTATATATTTGGAATACGGCTGTTTCCCACGCGGGTATTCTATGTGCAGCTGAGTGGATCACTCGGCGACGAGAAAGACAACTCACGGGCCAAATCTACACCTGACTATGCGGATGGTCACTGAGTGCAAAGTATTCTGGCATGATCTGGTGGTGAGACAGATACTACACTTTATGCGTTTTCAACACCATAGAATTACACAAAAGACCAAACACAGAATATTTAGAATATTGCGATACACGCAAAGACAAGAATAAAACATCGAAATACTAATATAAATAACCTGCTTGTGAGTTAGGAGTATTATTTATTTCTTAATTATCTTTTGAGTACTTGTATTTGACTCATAATTAGGAGAGAGAATTCCTGTCCCTAACACCATGATACTTATGCTGGAAGGATGGAAGTGACACTAATATCTTTTCGGGAATTCACAGGTACTGGTACGACTCCTAGGGACAGTGGACACAGTGAAGAGCAGATAACTCTATGCTTGCTGTTGCAATATTCTGTTGATTATTAACGTAGCAGTTACAAATAGATTCAAATATATTAACATCTCAGACACGTAACATCTTTTTTTTTTCAGTATTTTAATATTAATTCCATATATATATATATATGATTATAGAACATTTTGTAAGTTGAGATGAGAACAGATCTGCTTGTTCAATTTAAAGTGACGACAGCTTTTTCATATGTTCATAAATAAATATATATATATATATATATATATATATATATATATATATATATATATATATATGGTTTAATAATATATATATATATATAGAATTAATAGACCCCAATGGTTTAATAAATATATTCCTAAATTAAACAACACCGACAAAAAGGATATGGCAATCAATCTTCTCGCATTGTTGGGCATATCAATAAATGTTATCAGTTTCCGTTTTGCGCGTTTGAATAATTTGAACACTTAAATACCATAATTTGAACACTTAAATACCATAATTTGCGCTACTTTCACCCTATATACTCGGGTATAGTGTGAGTTTTATGGTCAAATTTTAACGCAAAGGTTGCACTATACACAGGTTAGTTTTTTTAAAGAGTTTAAAATCATACATTTTTGATGACCGGTTGCACGATAAATATATTTATTCTGGGAAGGTTAAAATTCATGCAAAATAATTCAGGGGTCGCAATATACCTGATGTCGGCTTATACACGAGTATACACGGTAAATTACTTGTTACGATCGCCACGCTTTTATATCCTGTATACATTCAGGTCTTGAGTGATCATGGCTCTCCACGGATTGCTAACCCTTCTAGCTCTAAGCAACGTTTGATCCCTTACTGTCCCACCCTGTTCATATTCTGCTATCCACATACATTCTCGTAAGATATGTGACTCACTGCCCCCCACCGGTAACCCTTTTTATGTCTTGCGATCTTAAGACCTTGTTTTTTTCTTTTTTATTAAATGTCCTAGAAATTTCAACTGTGTCTTTCTGATCCTAAGCAAAGGTGTCCTTTTAACTTCCATTTTCTTTCAAAATTCCCCATTGCTCACATGTTCTGTCTATGGTATTCTCAGAATTCTTCTGTAGAACCACATCTCTGTTGTCTCACGTTTCATTTTCATTTGTGATGAAATTGTCCCGCTTCGCTCTCCTTTAAGACGATTCATATTTTATAGCAATTGAACACCGTTATATTAGTTTCCATT
>CAHIKZ030003159.1:0-129650 GCA_903632075.3 Acanthosepion pharaonis | reverse complement strand
ACTAGGTATTTTAAACTCACACTTTTTGGATCCCTTAACCAACTCGTTTTTTATCCACTCGAACATGTGTCCTTGGAGACTTCAGTGAATTAATATTGGGGACCTATAAACGTAATTGCTCAGTAAATATATATATATATATATAGGCAGTGATCTCCCTCTTCCCTTCATATATGATCAGCCATGCCTGATCTTCCTATTTTACCTCGTGTTACGTCCTGACGGTGTTCCTGTAGTCTTATCTTCAGGCGACGGCCTGTTTGTCCTTCATATTTCTTGCCACAATTCCATGGGATGATGTTGCGCACAGTCCTTAATCTTGTTCTCCTTTATAGGTGGTCTTACACGGAAGAGATGTTTACGTAGTGTTGAACCACACCGGAAGGTTGCTCTAATGATATACAGACCACAGATCCTTTATACCTTTCCCAATAAACCGTTCACATAGGGTGGGAAGACCGAGATTGTCTTCTGAGTGTTGTTATCATTTTGTACACTTCTTTCCCAGTTTATGGGGGATTTTGTCATCTACCCAGGGTAGTTATTACGCTTTAGGATACTGTTTATACTGACCATTTCTTGTTCATATGTCTCTGGATCGCCACATGACTTTTAATCGATATTGTAGGTTACTTTGTTGGGAGTCGAAGTTGAGGTATAGTTCGGTGAATGTTGACTTGCGATAAAGGGATATCTTGAACCCAGGTTCTGATAAAGATATTAGTACATCCATCAATGCTAGTCTTTTTTGTTGATTTCTCTCTACATTGTAAATTATAGCAATGCATTTTTAGTCCATGTGACCAGCAGTATCTCTCTTGTCGACCCTCTCTACCTCCGTGCGAGAGAAACCCAGACGAAACTATGCCAAACGGCAGAGTATTGTCTGGGGAGGTAGACAACTTTCCTACTCCGATTATGCAGGGTCTACGAGTAATTTTTGCCAAGACATACCCTCTCGGAGAGTCCCATGTTAAAACCGACTTTGTACCACATCCCACCTCGTGGGGAAGTCTCGGATAAATGCCGAAGCAGTCGAATCGATCAGAGGATGGGTTTTCCCGTTGGAGGAGATGCTGCTGTCGTAGTATCTATTCCGTGATGGTGACTGTCCACCCCCCACTGCCTGGACAGAATCCTCGAACTTGTTCCGTACAATCTTTTCTGTGGTGGTGGGATAACCGACTATAACTAGCTCAGACCAGTTTTATCTAGTGGCCCGAGTGTTGACACGCGAGTCCCCACGTTAAAACAAACTGACCTTGTGTCACATTTTGATTCAGTGGTGAGTCAAACGTAAATTCCCACAGGAGATGCTACTTGGTTTCAGTGAGAAAATGTATGAGAAATGTATGAAAAAGAAAGAAAGAAAGGAAGATAAAAATGTTTAACGTTTGTTTCAGTGAAATGGAAAAAGTCGTCATTTTCAAATCTTTTCGTTTGTACCTCCTTACTTCTTAAAATAACGACCAGCATTCATATTTATGATTGTTATTGTAATATTTTGTTAAAGTTGTTAAGCTGAAACATTTAACGATGCAATAGGGGAATTTCCTTTTTCTTTTAATCGCTAACAATCCAAGCAAGGCAATACAGCCACTAGTGCGCAAGGGGTTACAGGGTGTGGAGGAATTAAGAACAGAAACATTAGTAATGAGTAGAAAGAGAAAAGAGCAACCAGGAGGACACTAGATAGCGATTGACATTGACTTTAAATCTTTTCAGATTACAGTTGGTTGGGGGACATCTGCATTAGTATGAAAGGATGGAGATGAGTGGGCGTTCAGGACAACTTTTATTTCACGATTAGATAGGAACGACTGTATCAGCTCAAAAATGTGCCAGGAGATACCGTAGCTTTTCAGGCAGACCCTATCAAAGACTTTCGAGATGTCCAGTGCTACAGTCCGGGCTTTACTGTTTTTATCTAGAGCATGATAGACTCTCTTCGCAACTATTGTTAGTACATCAGTATTTGACCTGCAGAAATGAAAGTAGTATTGCTTGTCTGAGAAAAGGCCCTCTGATGAGAGATTACAAACCAATTCAGCATTAGGGCTAATAGGCCGATTGTTGGATGGGTCAAAAGGTTCCCAAGAGTTCTTAAAAACTGGAACAATAGATGATGACTTCCAGCAGGTAGTAAAACAGTTAAGAGCGAACAGGAGCTAGTTCGGGAGCACACATTTTAATGACTATTACAGAGATGACATCGGGTCACATGCTTAGTGAGGATCAAAGTTAGAGATGATAGTAGGAACCATGAAAGGGGTTATATGCATATCACTCAACAGAGAATCAGTTCTAAATGGGAAGTCAGACTGTACCAAGTTACAGAAACAACATCACCTGAGAACTTGCAACAACAGCAGCAACAAAAATGGATAGCACATGTAACTCGAAGAGAAAATGATGACATAATCAAGATGCTGACGTTCTACACTACTTCAAATCAAAAGGTTAGCATAGAATTCTACATCAATAATGGAAATAGCAATAACAGCGAACTTGAGAAACGTTTATTTTTTCCTGAAAATTGTTTATTAATTTCAACCGATAGTAGCACTGGCTTCACGGTCAAGGTATGCCAAATGTTTTCAATTACCATTAATATATGTAACATAAAAATATACACAATACATTTGAAAAATCACTTTCAAATATTTGCCTTACCTTTGGCTCGGTGAATCAAATAAATGTGTATATTTGTTTATTGCCGGCATCAACGTCAGTATCAGAAAAATAGTCGATATCAACCTTGATTTAGCAACCTTGTTAACCGGGCGCCTCAGCGTGGAATAATGTTGGTTGACAATTATTATAGATTAGTAAGTTAGATATTATTACATGCTGTAAACAAAATTCGACATTTAATAACGGGGGAAGGGTTAATATGTTGATAACCCCCCGCCAAAAAAAAAACAAAAGATTAAGCTAATAACTAATTTAACATCTAAACATTATACTACGCCGCTAGATCAATGCATAATATGTCAACTTTTTATAATGCACAAACACGTTTCATAAATATTTCTAATTTTCATTTTATCTTTAACCTGGGCAAGGTCACAACGATGCACGATTTGAAATATATTGTAAGATTACCATTAGCCATTTATTCGCATCAGATACACACGCGCGCGCACACACACACACACCACACACACACACACACGCGCGTTCACACACACACACACACACATATATAGTTGACTGATGAAAGAAAAACAATAATAATAATTATTCTTGTTATTCTACGTATTATTATTATTGCATATTATTGTTGTATATTATTGTTATATATTAAAATAGAAGTTGATGAGAAAAATGTTAAAAATCGGAATTATCGGACACGCCACTGTATTTTCTGAACGAAAAATGAAACTATTTTCTCTAATATAGTTAATAGGAGTAGGTAGGTTTGCCTATCGCCTGACTAATGCCCTACCCTGGATTTCTGAGCAAGATTAGAGGTTCCCTTTTTAATATTGAGTTTCCGGACTTCTTCAGACTAAATCATTTTTTTTGATTGATGCATATAAATATTGAATGAGGGAACAAAATACAAACGTCGTTTTCTGTTCCCATCATAACAGTAAAGTAAAATTCGGAATAGTTATCGGATTCTATTAAAGAGTAATTCGAATTTGTAGTCCTCAGTATTTACATGATGACTTCTCTTTATCATGGGGTTTGTTTTCTTAGTTCTAGGACTATAATGAACTTTGTGACGAGCATTATAAAAAATCCGATATTTTTGTTTTCTACCTATAACATATTAATAACCATGCTAAAAATCGTCTATCTTTCTTACTTTCTTTTAGTGTGTGTATGTGTGTGTGTGTGTGTGTTTTTGGTTGTTTTTTTTTTGTTTTTTTTGTTTGTTTTGTTTGTTTTTTTTTTCGAAATAAACATATTTTGTTCTGCTTTTACTTTTATTTCTTCCAGGGTAACTGATAGTTAACGTACTACATTGCGTATATTTTTAATTTCTAATTTATTTTTTAATGCTGCAATAAGTCTTTTCAGACGGTTCAGTATTTTTTTATAGCAATCTTGATAAATCATCAGGATGTCCTAATTTTTGGGGGTGACTGGTATTCCATCCTGAAATCGTAATTTAATAAGATGGTAAGCCAGCGTTGTAATCTATTCATTATATGCGTAGGAATTCCTTTTTTCGAACTATAAATTGATAATAGAGGTTGGTAGTCTGTCAGTAAACGAAAAATCCTTCTGTGTATAAATTTTTGAATTTTTTCACTGCGGATATTATTAATAACGCTACATTTTTGATCTGGCTGTAATTTTTTCTGTCGGTAGTAGCGAACGCGAAGCATGTTCAACGGCTTTCGTGTTACCGTCACTACATTTATGTAGAATTACTGCTCCTATATCATAGTCACTAGCATCTGAAGCCAATACGATTTCTGCTTTTGGATCATAGTGCGCTAATGATAAGTCTGATATTAGTATTTTCTTGATTTCTTCAAATGTCTCCTGACCCTTATCAGTCCAGTTCCACGTTACACTTTTTTTAAGCAAATTGTTCTGTGGAACTCTCGAATTCTGCATATTAGGTATATAGATTTGATAGATTTTGCTAGTTCTAGAAATTCTTGTGACGTTTGTTGGAGAAGACATTCTTTATTTCACCATTTGCCCTCGACGGATCTGGTTGACGACCATTTTTCTCAATGACTTGTCCAAGGTACTTGATTTTAGGCAAAAACAATTCGTACTTTTCTCACTGAGTTTGAACCCGTATTCTCGTATATTTTTTTTTTAATTTCATATGCCCGATATGCTGTTCCTTAGATACACTTTTAATTAATATATTGTTCAGATGAGCAACTGCGAAATCACAATCTGCACGTATAGTATCCATCACTTGCGGAAATATAACTGGAACCCCTTTTATCCCAAAAGGAAGTCAGTTGAACTTATGCAATCCCTTGTGCGCATTTATAGTTATTAACTTTGAATATTCTTCTTCAACCTGTATTTGTAAATATGCTTCAGAAAAATTCAGTTTCGAAAACATTTTTCCACCGTCTAAAGTCGCAAAAATTTCCTTTGGATTTGGTAATGGGTAGTTATGGGATTCTAAACATTTGTTTAATCCTGTCAAAGAATCAGCACAAAGATGAATTTTATTATTTTTTTCTTTGCATACATTGCTGGTGTTGCATATTTTGAATGGTCAGTCTTTTCGGTTACACCTATTTTTTCAAGTATGTTTAATTCTTCGTTGCTTTGATCCAATACTACGAACGGTACACTACGTTTCGATTTAAAAACTGGCGTCGACCTTTTTTTCACTTAAAATTTCGCTTTGACTTTGGAAAACCGACCCAATTCATCAGACATAACATCCGGAAAACATCATTTCAATTTTCTTTTAAATTTTCACACTGTTTTTGTTTAAACTAGTAGCTTGTCCACTTATATTTTTTCAATAAATATTTATAGGTAAATCCCACAACTCAAATAATTCCATCCAGTCACTACCGAATAAGTTTGTAGTATTTTAAACATATAAGCCTTGGCTTTTACACACTTGTTACGAAATGAAAGGTTACAAGTCATTTCACCAATAATAAATAATTTTTCACCCAACACACCACATGCGATTTTCGAAGTTCTTTTCAATATAGGTTATCCATTGCTTTCCATGGGCTTCGTTGATATTGTGATATCACTATCAGTGTCTAGTTGCATTTTTACATCCACATTATTAATTTTCACATACACAAATTTTCTTTAGTTTTTGTAATTATTTTTCCGTCGTAACGTGAGGTACGAATTTTTTTGTAAGAAATTTTCCTTGCTTTAATTCTACAGTGTGTCTTTTTATGTCCTACTTTTCCACGCTTGTAGAACTTTGAGTCCTCAAAAGGACAGTCGTCTCTGAAATGTAACCTTCCTTATCTGAAACAGATTAATTTTTCTTTTTCCCCGTTTTTTAGCTATGTATGCGCATTCTTTTCCGTCTATTATTTCTGTATCGCCTCTCAGATTTATGATTCTTTGGCATTCGTCTGATATTACTTGTTGTATTATTTTTTGCTTCTGTTCAAGTTTTATTAGAATTCTAGCACGTATTTCTACGTCTTTTATCGCTGTTAACCCTTCAACAAAAATTAACCCTTTAAGCATATCTGGAGCTAGTTCGTTTAATTTGAATCTTTCACATTTCTTGTTAACGATTCCAGTATACGTGGCAAAATCTTCCTCTTCTTTTTTCGTTAGATTCATACACTTCCAAAGAGTATTAAATAACGAACTTTTCTTGCTAAAAATTTTAGTCAGAATATTTACTGTTTCTTCAACGCAAATTTCTTCTTTTTTTCAGTATTACAAAATTACAGTATTTTTCATGTTCTACCGGTGTTAACTTTCTCAACAAAATCTTGTTTTTTTTTTCTCTCGTCTTTCTAGTCGCTGCATTCTTCTCTGAAAATTTGCTCGTATGTGTTACAATAAGCAGAAAATGTCATTCATCTTAATTGTATGAGAATTCAGATATAGCATTTACCACCGTGTCGGGAGTGAAGGAACTTGAATAATTTTCAGTTTTATTCTATATTATTTCAGTTAAATGTTGTTACTTCTGGAGTTCCAACAAATGTTTTTGTTGCTGTTGTTGATGTTACTGTTGCTGTTGTTGTATTTTTACAATTTGGGCTAATAATTCTCTCATATTTAAAGAATATTTGTGTTTTGTTTTTTGTTTTGTTTTTTTTTGTTTTTTTCTATTTTGTTTTCCCTCCTTCCTCTTTTGTTAACTTTTTTTAATACATCAAAGAGAAAAAATGAAACCAACTTGGTTCTAATTTCTCGCCGTCACTTATCGTGTACAGCAAAAAGTACTTTTTTCTACTCTGTATGAGTTTCGATTCCTCGTCGCCACTGTTATAACTCACTCCTAAAGGTTATAATATTATTTCTCGCTTAAGTTACTCGTCGATACGTCATTAGAATTCTTCCCGACTGACTTCAACAGACTTCTCCTGATACACTTTGTGTTATTTATTTAAGGCGTCTTGCTTAGTTCATTTGTGTTATAACCGGGGTGCCTCATTTACTCCACAGCAATGACTTTAAGAGGCTTAATAGAATGAGAAATAAGACAGAACTTTGGATCATCTGCCAGCTATTCCATGCTTTAAAACTGGTCTCCACAAGTAATTTTAATGCCTTTCCTTAGAAAACATTTTCATTAGTCTTCTTTTTCTTTTATGCGCTGTGTCGCTTCAGTATGTGTGTGGCCATGACTCTCCACAACTTCTTATCCGTTGTAGCTTTTAGCAATGTTTGTCTTTTTACAATTATTTACACTAGGACACACTTATCATAAAATCATAAATATTTGAAATTTCAAATATTTATGATTCTGTATTTACATTAGTAGGACTATTGTCCTCATCTTTGTCGCCATATTTGTCACAACGTTTCGGCCGTTGTAGCTTTTAGCAATGTTTCAAGAACACCAGAAAGCTGTAACGCGAGGGGAAGTGGAAAAATCAGGCGTGGCTGACCACATATGGAGAGAGAAGGGAGATCACCGTCCCCTGTGGGATCTTGTTGATATCATAGACAGGGAACACCATTGGAAAATTCGTAAACTTAAGGAATCAGAAAATATGCTAGGCCACAAAAATCTCCTGAGCCGACCAAGCATAGAAATAAATACAATATGGGAACCAGTAATAAGGAGTGCCAGAGAAAAGCAATGATAACAAAATTGCAATATGAGCACTGGTAAAAAATGTTGCTGAAACATTAGGTTTATAATACCCAGAAATTCATACCCAGATGT
Source organism: Acanthosepion pharaonis (assembly GCA_903632075.3). Classification (NCBI taxonomy): domain Eukaryota; kingdom Metazoa; phylum Mollusca; class Cephalopoda; order Sepiida; family Sepiidae; genus Acanthosepion; species Acanthosepion pharaonis. The sequence goes on along the minus strand of CAHIKZ030003159.1, from coordinate 121,828 downwards.
CCTCAAGGATACATGGCACAGTGGATAAAGGCGTTGGTTAGATCCAATGACAGACCCAAAGAGTGTGAGTTCAAGTTAAGGCAGTGGTGAACTTTCAGAGGGAAAATTAGCCTCAAACGTGGAACTAGAACAGTCTACCCCAGTGATCGAAATAAAGGGTTCAGTACTGAAGAAGGCCGGAGCGTGACAAATATGGCGACAAAGATGAGGACAATAGTCCGACTAATGTAAATACTGTACATAATACCTCATCTCAGAAATATAGACAGACTCATTTATGATTCTATTTATAAGCGTCCTTTTGTTTCGATTTACCTTAAAATTTATATCATCAGAAGTCACAAATAAGGCATTTGTCTATAAAACTCTAGTCGTCAACAATGAATTAAGGACGTTCTTTTGAAAAAAATTAAAAATCTTTTGAAATAATCTTACGTTATTCAAGGATTTTTTTAAAATATTATAAGAAACCCAGTTTTAATGTATTCGATGTTTTTGTTAAAATTGTCTAATATTTCTATTGTGATTAAGGTTATTTTGTCAGTTGCGTCATTCTGTTTGGCTATATATTACCGCTTTTAATTGTGATCACAACAAAAATGGATAATTGACCAACGATAAGTCTGTAACTCTGCAAACAGGTTTTACTGAGATATTACTATTTATATGTATAAACACACACAAGATGACTGAGAAGAATCCATTATCTATCTATCTATTGCAATAATAAAAATCAATAATACCTATGAAATAACGTAAAAATTATTAGGATTTAACATATTTCAAGAAAACTTTTGCCAAGAAAGTACTTAATAAAGAACTAGAGCGACAATAGTCAATAAATTAACCGAACCTCTAATCCTGATTTGTGATCTTCAGTGAAACGTTTATATCGGTCGCGAGATAAGTCGACTAAATTTTGGTAATTCATTGATATGTGTGTGTATGAGCGCGCGTGCGTGTGTGTTTAGGAATTAAGAATATAATAAAAACAAATTAAATTCAGACGACAAGGTCTTTTGTATTTTTATTGTGTAGTAGTTAACGGCGCGGAAAGTATAATTGTCGATTCGAATTCAAAGTCGTGCCAATTTTATTGTGTTCGTTTTCGCACAAACAGCGTTGGAAAAATATGAATCTATCTCTTCTCTCTGCCTCACCTTGGGAGTAATAGTAGTGTAGGCTTGGTTCCTTAACTTTTGTTGGCAACCAGTTTAGAAAAACAATTCTGATTTCAAAACCAGTTAGGCACATAAAAAACTACTTGCTACAGAAACCACGGCAGCACGGCAAAATATAAGCTACAAATTAGAGACATCAGAATCAAGCAAACATTATAACTTAACTATCTTGGTAGTGTAGTAACAAACGCCAGAAATATAACACAAAAATTCGAAAGTGCATTGAAATAGTGAAAGGTGTCTTCCAGAAACAAAAATAAGAATTAAGAAACATGAAATTTCTTTAGAAACAATGAAAAGAGTGTTGAACTGCTACGTCATATCTATCCTTCCTTATGACAGTAAATGCTAAACAATTTCCTTTCATCTAAATAAAGAGGGATTGGAGAATTTGACACTCACAAGCTATACTGAGGGCAGGAGAAGACAGAGGAAAACAACGAGTTTGTGTGAAGGGATAACAGAGCAGCGACAAAGATAGATAGTAAAGAGTCAAATGTTGCTCAGAGCTACAAGAGACAAGAAGTTGTGGAGAGCCATGATCACCTACATCTCGAAGGGACACGGTACATATAAAGTGTGCGTTTTGGGCTTGATTGTTAATATGTAAAAGCAAAAACAATATCTAGTTTTACTTTCTCGTTCATACTTCGTATTTTTGAAACTCAAAACTTGGTTCTAAATTCGGTTATCAGATTCACTGTTAAAAGAATATTTGTTGTCACTCTGTATATTAATATTTGGGTCCCTAAAAATTCATGAGCAGCATTTTTAATTGGGAGTGGCATTTCAAGGTCCCGAGTTGTTGGTAGAATAGGCGACATTATTTAAACTTTCGATAATAAGGATAAATAAAAGGTATTTCTTGTAAGGCTGACTGCTTGTGTCCAAGTATGCTCATCTGCTCAGGCAAATTTTTTTTTCGAGCCCACCTGTAGTTTATACTATAACTATGCTTACAATGCATATTGAAGGTAAACGGGACAAATTGTTAAGGACAAGAAATTGTGGAATGCCATGACCCGCAAAGTCTGTCCACCAAATAAAAGATGTAAAAATATACAAATGTGTGATAGGAGATTCCAAATACCCTCGACAGATCTAGACTCTTATGAATGTAATGCTTGGCGTCCAACTCATCCAGAAATGCTCAAACTATCATCTATATACAAAAGTTATAGCCGACTGAAAATTAAATCTCATACGTTAGTCTGTCAGGACAAAAGTAGTGAAAATAGCCAAGTGTTACCAACCTACTCCCAGACTGTGAAAGTGAATCTATGAATAAGCAGGAAAATATATTGAAAACAGCTTTTCATTTCTTATTTTCGATACTTTGTGAATGTACAATGATTCTTTTCCCGGTCTTTGGTGCACAACGACCTGAACGAGAATCGAGACATAAGGTCGGGTGATTTGCCTGGTCGGTGAAGACTGAGAGAGACCCGTTGTAATTTTACATTAATTCTATATTTATTTGATAAGTTTGGTAGAATCAGTTGATTTAAAGTTTTGAATATATGGAAATAGGGATTTATGAGACTACGAGATGACCCATTTCTTTATATAGTTTAAGTATTCCACATTGTTTCATTTCTAATTTAGTAAGAAACACTTATTAAAATTGTCTGGGTGCATATTAATCGCAGGGAACTCATAAAACATAGAACTTTACGACCGGACTATTTTAGTTAATTGTCTGTTCTAACTACCTTAGTACTGAAACAATGTAGGTTAATCTTAAAATAAATGAGTACATAAATAAGCAAATAAAAATAAAAAAATTGTTAAAATTAGTTATCTAATTTCTATATGATCATAGGAGCTGTTTCGACTTGAAAACAAACAGAAAGTCAATGTGATTCCTCGTTTTTATATCAATTATCTGTGTTCTTTGCTAACTCATGAAAGTGCTACAGGGCTCCCAAGGTCTTTAACGTTTTTAAGAGAAATGATGAAATTTTATCGAAAGTTATTTTAATATCGTTATTCACTGTGTATACTGAAGTTGTTAATAGATGTTATTCTTTAATCTGGTATTGATGACAAAACAATTTCCATAATATTTACTGTTGGTTTCCAATGCTATTAACTTAACTGTCGGTTTCCGATATTAATATCAGGTCCATTTATTGATTTTGCTTTCTTAGAGACAACATACCTCAATGTTATAACTGTCAAAGTCACAGGCCAATATTTCCTACTTTTCTATTTTTCCATATGTCTTCTAACATTCAATTTCCCGATGGTAAAACCTTTAAATTCAACGGAGGCATTTACAAAGTTTTAAATGAAAAGTTGCCGACCTTCAATGGCTTACAACCGAAGTCATTACTTGCTCGTTCAAAGTTTCTATAAATTAAAAACCAAGCGTTCAGATGCTTAACGTGAATCGCGTTTTGTTTCACTCATGTAAATGATGTTCTTGTGAAAAAATAATCATATCATCAGCAACACATCTTGAGATAAGAATATTTTTACAAATTGTCTAAATTTTCAATCACGTCGGTTTCAACTTTACTTACTCACATAGAGTGCAAATATTTGCAATGCAATGTAAATCGTTATCTTTTGTCTTCTTAGTTCTTGTTCTTTTATTGTTCTCTCTCCTTAATAATGTTTTCTTTCCTCATATTATCTCACACGTCTTAGTGACTTTAATCCCCTTACATCTTAATGGCTTTATTGCCTTGCTTGGGGTGAAATGACTAAAAAAAATATTTATTTACTGCTATTTTAGTTATTTATTTATTGATGCTTTGTCCATAAGAGCCGACCGTAGTCGGGATCATAGAGTCAATGCGAACGATCCTTTCCTGAGCTGCATATGTGCTTCGCCAGGGATACATGCAGTTTATAGTTGACCTTTTCCTGGACTGGTTGCTACAAATGGGTATAGAACTCTGTCTTTCCTACTATTTATCTATAGCTAGGGAGAGAAAAGTTGCATTCATACCTTTTCCGGGGGTGTTAATACGTAAGTGAATGTAATGAACTCAGCTGGAATTTGAATTCGTCTCTCCGATTCTTCAATCCGTTTCGCAATCCAGTACTCCACCATGCATTCTTTGTCCATAACAAGTGAATTTTCTTAACAAATCCTTGTAAAATGGAGTACCACCATTTCTACTGTTTTAAATTTTGCCATCATAAGCAGTTTGTCAAAATAAGACTACAAACTAGTTTTCAGACTCGTGGAATGATTGTTCATACTGTTCAAATTTGTTTGCAGTAACAGGGGCTATCCATTATGACAAATGAGCAAATGTACATGAGCAACAAATTCTAGATCTAGATCCTTGGTTGTATCAGAATGTTTGTTATCTAAAGAAGTGAAAGTGTCTGGATAGGAATATAGCATGACTTGATTATACTGGGTGCGACATATTCATTGACCCATTATTCATTTTATCATAAAAAAGATATGGGGTTTTGGTTAATGAAAGTATACAGATTGATTGTTATATTTTTTGACAATATCTTACATATATTTACAATTCAAAATTATCACACTTTGCTTTCACCATAGTCCTTAATCACTTCTGAACTGAAGTGCATGATTTCATAAGAGCTTCTTTCAAGATTGACACACTTGAGTATGAGATACGTGAAACATCGCTTCCCATTATGAACCATATCACAAAGTAATGTCAGGGTTTGATGGAGATCATATTGACTTATCAAAAAATTCTCTTGCACCAGTTTTGCGTTAAATTGGCCGCGTGTGCGGGAACTCTGTCTTGAGTAAAGACAGATCGACTTCCAGATGGGGCTGATAACCAAGTCAATACATCTCTAACATTTACTAGTAAACTCTTCTATTCGCATGAACACCAAGGGTGATTGTGAATCACCCACAACAGCAGCAGCCCAAACCATGATACAGGTTGGTTTCTGTTGCTTGAAATGGCTTCTGACAAATTCGAGAATGTTTCCTGGTGAAGTGTCATAAGACCTATCGCTTTGATAGTTCACAGCCTCCACAATGAAAAACTTCTCGTCTGACCAAACGTCTCGAACATTTTCTTCCCTCTGCCAAGCCGCTTGGGGCACTTGAGAGCAGCTGTCATCATTGAATCTAGCATGTCTTTAGCACTAAATCCTCTTTTGCAATCCTCCTTAGCGATCTATCCGAAATATCCAGTTATTTTACTGGGTTCAAATTCCAGTTGAGTTCATTACATTAACTTACGCGCAAATAATATTGGGAAAGATATAATCCAACTCTACTCGCCGCACTATGGGTTAAATAGTAAGGGTTGTATCTGGAAAAATCATTGTTATCTCCAAAACTTGATAATACAATATTCACTCACAAAAATAAATTAAAAAAAGATTTTACAATTCAAAAAGAAGTTTCGGTTTTGAGTAATCCACAAAGGGCTACTCAGTCAGTTAAGTGCCATATATGGTACCACATTTGGATGATCGTGTCTTTTTCGATTCTTGATTGACTAGGCAGAAGATCTTCCCGTAGTAGGTTGTCGTTTCTTTCTGTGGTAGATTGGTTGGTTAAGTTATAGGACCCAGTCTGTGTTTCTATTCAACGCCTAACTGGGGGAGAAGAGATGGGAGATGTATTCTTACATTTCCTAAGGGTATTTGCGCGTAAGTGAATGTAACGAACCTGACTGGAATCCCGAACTCGGCTCTCTGATTTCTCATTCCGAGCCGATATCCATTACACCACAACGCATAAGGGTCGATAAGCAGTAAAAGTAAATCACTCAACTCGAAAAACTGAAACAATTTTCCCACCCCGCTTATAATCTCCTTTTAAAATTTCACTGCACTCTCACTCGCTCTTTATTTATTTATTTAAATTTTCCTACTTTTTCTCGTCCTCTCTATTTCTCTATTTATCGTTTTCTCTCAGTATTACAGTGTGAAGCCCCCTTTTAAGTTTCACACTATCTTCTCTTTCTTTTTTCTTTTCCACTCAATCTTTCTCTACCAAGCTCCACTCTCCTCAATATAAGAACGAAACAACAGAAAATATAACAATAAAAAAGTACTAACTCCTTTTAAAATTTCACTATACACGTTGTCATTTTTGCCTTTTTTCTTCTTTTCTCCTGACTCTCTCTCTCTCTCTCTCTCTCTCTCTCTCTCTCTCTCTCTCTCTCTCTGGGGTTTTCTGTACAAACCTTCCCTAAAAACCCTCTTTTTGAATGATCTGTCTAGCTATTATTGCCTGTCTTTTAGTAACACGGTCATCTCAGAAACTTTTTACTCCTGCATTTTCTCACACACAATTTTGTCGGTGTGGGTGACAAATTATTATGTCACAATCAGTTTGCGTGATAGACTACTATTACAAACACACATATTTACAAGTACCAGTATATGAACCAAATTAACTTTAGTTTTTTACTATTATCTGTAAATTGACATAAGTTAATGAAGTGCTCTCCGGTTGAAGTCTCTACAGTTTTGAATTCAGTGTTATACTGGCTACCATCTACCTTGCTCTTTGATCCTATTGTTGGAGGAGAGAAAGAATGGATTTCTACATTTTTCAAGGGTATTTGTGTGAATTGAATGCAACAGACTACGATGGAATTTGAACTCGGACCGCCGATCTCACTTTCTGTGTAGATAACCGTTAGGTTACCCCTTTTAGCTAACTCATTTTTTATCCTTTCCTTCTCTCTGCTCCTAGAACTCATCTAATAATTTTCTTTATCGTTCTCTAATCTGAAAAACACATGTACATACACTTTCTTACATATCGCTTTTATTTTTTTCACTAACTAACAATACGAATCCATGTCGACAAGGTCTCACACCACGAAACACATACACATATCTCACCTACCCATTAAAAGTACTTATATCTCATGTCTTACATTTCAAGGTAGACACACAAGCCAAGCGGTCGCTGTGATAAACAGTTCAGACAGTGCAACAGTTGAAGAAATAATTATAAAAACGTTGGCATATTTTAAAATCAAAAGCGTAGAGGTGAGTTTCTGTTTTTAATAAGATTCTAACAATTAGTTTAGAATAGTTTTTTTTTTATCAATGAAAATAGGTTGCAAATAAAACCGAACGTTTTCTTTTCATTTCTCAGTTTTATCTTTTATTTTTGTCTTTTCTATTGTTGTATGTATTCATGCGAAAATATGTTGCGTTGGCTCATGATTGTGAATTATGGAAAACTTCCTCCAAACTTGTATAAAATCAGCTAACACTGTTAGTTTTTATCATTTATTTAAGGAGTGTACTTTTAGGTGTATTTTTCTTTTCATGGTGGAAGAGAGTAGTTGTTCTTTCGACTTATCCCAAAAGATGCTCAAGAGAAAGGGATTACAGGCGTGAAAATTGCCATAGGTCATAAAACTAGTACCTCATATTTTTCTGGGTTTGTAGATAGAAGTTAAATATTAACCTGTTTTATAAGCACTATCTTTATGTGAATATATATTTTTTTATTCAATTTTATGTGTATTATTAAAAAATTAGTGCATCTTTATAACGTATGCTACAGATTCCGCCCTATTTTAAACCGACCTTGATTAAAAGTGAACAACTTAGCGTTATTTTCAGTCAACTTAATTAACTTAATTAATTAACTTATTATTTTCGATCAGAATACAAATAATTATTCATCATTGTTTTTTTCTTTGCTCTACCTTCAGCAGAGTTTGAAACTGAATATTTTTTCAGGTTCGTGGTTGGACAAGAGGGTGTTCCAAAACATGGCTCCTCTCAAGTTAATTGCATATGATAACATCACATTTCTTTTCCAATAGACTAAATATGTATTGTAAATATTCCTTCATTTGTATCTTACACAGTTGTGTTGATATTTAGTCAGGGAAAATATGTTTACTAAGAAAGACACACTCTTCTACTTTGGACCCAGTTTTTTAATATGATTCTACAGTTAAAGTTGCAACAAAATTATCATGTAGAACAACAGGTCATACAACTTTTCGAATTATTGATTGATTTGTTTTCTACGGCTTATAAACCCTTTGCAGGTTATTTGAAGCAAGAATGTTTTTTAGATTGTATGAATTTTTTGAGATAATAATAATTCACGATACAAGTTTTATTAATTAACACATAACTGGGAGGAGTAGAGGTGGATTCATACTTTTCCCAAGTGTATTTGCGCGTAAGCGAATGTAATGAACTCAACTGGAATTGGAACTCGGTTCTCCGATTAAGAATTCCGAGCCATTATCCATTACATAACCCGCACTTCCAAGCTTACAGCACCTGGTATTCCCAAGCGGTCACCCATCTAGGTACTGATCATGCTCGATGTTGTTTAACTTTTCAATGTCATGTGACCGTAAGCCTTCTTTTCGAATTAGAAATACGCAATGAATACGTCTAAATTAATGCAAACATGTCACACACACACACACACATATATATATATATATATATATATATATATATATATATATATATATATATATATATATATATATATACATACAGCACAGAAACAGGTTACTTATGCAGAAAACTACACATTAGGTTATTATCAATGAAATTAATGAAAACATCTAAAACACGTTTAATTAAATTCAGTCGACATCGTCTGTCTGTTTACATTTTTATTGTATCTTTCCAATTTTCGAATATGTTGTTGCACATCCAAATCAAAATTGTAGATAAATTTTCCAACGTTCATGTTGCTCTGTTTTTTTTTGGGGGGGGGGTTCGATTTCAAGAACTGAAAAAATAAAAAGTTTTGTTAGCAACAAATAGTATTTAAATATACATGTATCGTATAAGTGACGTCAAGTGTAGAACGGTTTCACAGAACTTGCCATCGCCTTACGAATTATTAAATATTGTAAATATAATTACAGATTATAATTATTTGCATGCATTTTATAAATATTCTAAAATGTCTTCTCTGGTAGTGAAAGATGTTTTACTTAATGCAATTTATTTTTAAATGATTTCTGCCTGAGAAAATAAAATCAGATATGGCTGATCACTGAATAGGATGGCCACCAGCCAATGTGCAATGAAGTAAAAATACTAGACAGAGAACATCGGTGAATCATATGTCTAAAGGCTATAAAGGTCTTATTTAGTCGTAGCATAGAAATAAATACTATATGGGAGCACCAACCGTAGTAAGAAAAGCGGCGATTAATGCAATCAAAAATATATTAATATGTTATTGGAGAAGTTCTTTATTAGTATCTATATAAAAAGCTTATTGGTCACCAGAGAGGAATATGACAGTTGAGCTGCGTGGCGAGCAGTAAAGGAAAATAAGAGATTATAATTTTCTTTCGAAAAGATAAGCTTAAAAAGTGATAATAATTACTTGTTTCTACAAAAGTCGATGGTTGAAATATTTCCAATTGTCTCTTACACACACACACACACACACACACACACACATATATATATATATATATATGATGTGATACTGATAAGTTTGAGCTTGGGCGATGCGAACTAAATATAGTACAGACATCACATTTCCACGGTGTATGTTATGTCTTTTGTTATCCAATGAACCAAGAGCAGGCAAAGATTGAAACACCATGGAGACTAGGTTTTACCGTAAATAATTCTTTGACTGGTCATTTGCACAACAAATATTTAGGGACCAACATATCTGTATAGGGTGATGCCTGCCATTTTACGATGGATATGAAATTCGTTTCAGAGATCACTATACTGGCGTAGTTAGCCTGATCTTCACTAACCGTCCCATGACTTTGATAAACGAAGCTGTGAATAGGACAAGTCGCTGAAGAGCAGTGATTAGAAGGCTGATCTTGTTAAATATGATTTCTCCAGTAAATTTAATCCTGACTGGACCCCCTACAGAGTTATTTGTGCTCAAGTAGGTATGAGACGTATATGTAATTATAATTCTGAAAATATACGCAAATTTCCCGTAATCCTTTTTATATATGTAAGAATAGATAGAGTATCCAGAAAATTAGGACAATTAAAAAAAATATAATTATAATTGGCTAATAATAGTAACTATAGGAAAGGGATTTTATATTTTTATTTACTTTGTGTCTTCGAGCAGTAAACAGAAAAACCTTTTCAGAAAGGAAATAACACGAATGCAACAAACAAAGAATGCAAGTATTTCAAAAGCTACAAAACAGATTTTATATCGCAAGTAACACATGTGAAAAAACAAGTACAGTTTCGCTACGCTTCAGAAATAAAAATGTGTTTGTGGTAAGTTAGAATAACGATATAAATGAATGTTCTGTGACTTTTAAGTTTCTTCCAAATAAAAGTCCTTTCTATAAATTATAACTCATGTTGAAAAGATTGGTGTGCGTGTGTAAGTTTTCCTAGAAAAGGGTGTATGGGAGTAGAGCAACCAACTGCCGCTAATATAACTTACAGATGCCGATGTGAAAAGGAATATGCTGGCCGAACAGTAGGAATAAAGGAGTGGTAATTTGATCTCCCTGTGATATGTCAGTCTCAAGAAAGAGTTTGTCTACTGATGGGTTTTTTTTACTGTTTTTTACGTGATCTTGTACATTCGGCCAGGATCTGAATCTTGGAAAGTAGAGTATGCTCTAATTGGAAAAAAAAACTGTTTGTCACATAGTATGTTTACACCTACATCTGCACGACTTGGTCATTTAAGTGCGGTTTATTTTGTTTGGTGGTTGATTTTACGACATGTCAACACTTGTTGGGTTATTTCATGTCGAATTTTGTATAGGGTACACGGTGAGGATTAAATCACTACTCAGTCAAAGAGGAGTCTCGCTAATAATTACTCCACCACCAGGCGCCATCAGTGCCGTTTAATGTAGGCTCAAAAAGGATTAGAAGATAAGTTTAAAATTTGTTAGAAGAATTTTAACCTACCACATTTAATTTCATGACTTTTAAAACTGATTGTACAATACCAGCAAAGCTGTATAAATCGCCTTTGTATAAATTCTCGATTTTATTACTTCAACTAACGAAAACTCTCTCGTTGACCCTTGTCCTCGTTATTTGAATAAATGATTCACCACCCAACCTTAGTCACAAATAGCTTCTTTCAAGTACGTTGACGAAGTGACAGATCTCTGAACGGGTTTATCTCTGTGTGTGGGGGGATGTTTAGTAAATTATTGTCACAACGACAGATGAATATTCTCTTTATTCAATCATTTGAATTCGCTGGAAACGTAGAAATCAATTCCATGTATGCGTTGACAACTAAGATAATCTATTATCTCATGACTGATCTTCTCTCGCCCTTTGCCTGTATCTTCTTATTCTCTCACTTATCCCTCCCAAAAATCATTGGCTTGCCAGGTTTTTATATAAAATGATATAAAAACATGGATTAGTTTCATATGTGATCAAGGACAGAATAAATATAATATGCGACATTCTTTCGTTTATTTTCCTTTTGCTCTATTACCGTATAGAAAAATGAATGTATTGCAATTTTTGTCTCTCTATCCCGAATTCCCTTTCCATATTTTGGTCATTGTCATTTAATGCCATCAAACAAGCCTGTCTATATGCTTTTTTCATTTCTGTTATTTCATCTTCTCTCAATCTCTCTCTCTCTCTCTCTCTATATATATATATATATATATATATATATATATATATATATATATATATGAGAGAGAGAGAGAGAGAGAGAGAGAGAGGAGATCGTTAACGCCTAACAAAAGACGTAATCCAGTAAATTACTGACGTTTAAAAGCGAGAATATTTTTGTAAACAAAGTGCTAAATGTTAAAAAACCAACAGAGAAACAATAGTTAGGGTCAGATAAATTTCTATAATAGATCTATCTGCCTCTGACCAGCAGTGTTTGTGCGACGAAACCTGAAGTTGGAAAGATAAAACTTTAGAACTTTTTCTTGCTTTTCTTTCCCCTATATATTCTCTCTCCACTTTCCTCCTTACATTAATTTTCCTATTCCTTCTGCTTGTAAGAAAGCCTCACTGATCTTCTGAGCAAGTAAAAAGACGTAAAAAAGAGAATAATTGTATAGAGATATAACCGAATGAGAGTGAAGCTATTATCATAAGAAACTAAATTAAGTATCATATAACTGCATAAGATTCGGTAGTAGTACATTCTAAATTCCCGATTAGAAAGCAATTGTGGTAGTACATTCTAAATTTCTGATTAGAAATCCATAAAGCTTCTATGTAGGAATATATATATATATATATATATATATATATATATATATATATAGTCTTAAGGTGTGCTATATTTATGGGATAAAATGCTCAATATCAGCGATAGAGCGTGTGTACATATAAAAGTGAATATAGAAGTCAACACTTAGAGGCCTCTAAGTGTTGACTTTATGTTCACTTATATATATATATATATATATATATATATATATATATATATATATATATAATCACTTCGTTGGCCGCAACTGAAACTTTGAAAATAGAGCAAAAAAAAACTATTTTGATTGGTCGCATAAATGTAGTTTTCAGGTAAAGAGTAAGTTTAATTTGCATATATGCATAAAGTTTATTTAATTTAGAAACAACCTTCTTTCTTAAAAACAAAAATATATCCATTGATGACTTAGGCGATCATGCCTCTATACGGCTTCCTTTTATTTAATACCTGCACACTGAGTAATGTCATGATTGCTTTGTAGAAAGTGGTTTCCCGTTGACTTTTTCACGTTTTATAAATTTATACTTGTCCTGTTAGACTAGTTCATCTACTAAGGCTGAAGTGCCAACTCTTACCGGCTATTTTACTTAATTATTTTCTCAAAAATATTAATACAATAAACACAACAATTATGGTCGAAATTTGAAGTCGGCTTGCCGATTCTACTGTCCTACCTGTTCGCATTTACGCTACCCACACTTTCTTGAATTTGATAAACCAAAATGAATAATAAAAAAAAATATTAAAGATTCATTATTTTAAAACTTTTACTAAATCACGGTCTACGTTAGAAAAACTCCTAAATTTAAAAGTACTAATTAATCTATGCAGCAATCTAAATCAATATTTTGTAGAGTCCTGTAAGTCTTTTAAAAAAAATAATGATTGTATCTATACGGTTGTTTCTCCGAACCAGAAAACAACAGATATAGAAGCTCAAATGTACTTCCATATTAATTTCTTTTATTCATTTAATTATTCGCTTCCAATCCATGATTTCTTTTAATAGTTGGGAGGTCGCGAAAAGCAACTGAAATTAAGATAAAAAATCCTAGTCGATTCTGTTAATTTTGATCTTTTGTAGTTTAACTCGCGCAGTTGACTAACTATATTAAAAAGATAGTGTGAATAGTTGCAATAAAAAGCAACTGAAATTAACATGAAAGGAATAAAGGTAGAAAAGTAATTATGATTGTAAATGCTTCGTCTAATAGTATATTCAAAGTAATAGGAACTTAGCAATTTCAAGGTTTATATACACTTGGAAAAAATAATGTCAATGGTTACCATGACAAATGAGTCATGAGTTCAATCCTCACCAGGCACTCCACACGTGTGGATGTGTTTCAAAATAGGATAGTAAACATAGGAAATACGTAAAATATGGGTCAAACAGCAGAGCATATTGGGAATCCTAGCCGTGGTTGGCAACCAGTATAGGGGAAAGACACCTCTGAATTCAAAACAGTATGTAGTCCTGACGAAGTACATACTATTCGGTCATCGAATGTATTGTGGAGTTCACAATGACTATGATTCCCCGACTGAAGATAGGTACCGAAACAATAATTTTCGCAAATTTTGTAAGTATTTTCGTTTTACACACGGTTACCGTAAATGGACACTCATCCACTAAATATAACAAAAATTTACATTATCGTCTTTTTCTTTCTGGGTACCGGTGAATTTTTACACGCATATACATATTGTTTATTTGCGTATGTTTTTTTTTTTTTCTGTAGGTGGAGACATACCGTCTTTCGTTGTATAAAGTGCAACTTCCGTGAAGTCTTTCAAGCGCTACAAGCGAATAAAACAGTATAAGTTAAAATAAGAATTACAATGGAAACAAAATCTGCTTTCAAACTCGCCTGGTTCTACCGGAATGCCATCATCGTAATCCTAGTACCAATTATATTATTGCCTTTGCCTCTAATACTGGATTTAAAGGTAAGTCAACATTATTATCTGTATCTTTACAGGCTTGATTCGTACTACTAAAGGGTGCATACAGTAGGGTAATTATTAACAATCTAGTTTCAGAAATATCTAAACTATCAGCTGTATATAATCGTTTCCTCAGACCAATAGTTAAAAATGACAAATGAAACCTACGGGTCTTAACGAGGATCATATTTCTTTGAACCTTGTGTACTGGCTCTAAAGAATCACATAGGAAGGACTGTACCAAATAACAGAAACCATATAAGATAAGGACTTTTAGCAACGGCATGAACTAAAATGAATATCACATGTATTTTGAAGAAAAAATAATAACATAATCAAGATACTGACGTTTCACACCACTTCAAAATAGATTAAAGATGAAGCCCCCGTCCCTACCTGAAAGAGGGATGAAAGTTAGTAAACTTAAGATACCGATTTTTCTGAATAATATATTTTAAGTAGAAAATAAGGAAACGATTACTATTACTATTATCATCAAACAATTGCGAATATTATGAGTCCGACCTTCACTGGTTAACTCCTTATCATACCCTTGTTCCAGGCTAAGGTAAGATTAGAAAATATTTACTTTTTTATGCTATATTTCTTAAAGACTTAGGTGATCATGGCTCTCTGCCTGATTCTTTTTTTCTAATGGCGCGCCATGATGAATGATGAATATTGGAGCAAACCATTCTTGCATAACAATCTTATCTGCCTACGCAGTAAAAGCAAAGAACTGTTATCTACACAGGTTCCAATAGCTGGGACATATGGACTATAGCAATGAGTTTTCTGTGTTAAAGTGGCTTCCACACTCATGGAATCTCAATCCCATAGTTGCACATTCATGGTGTGATTCGAATCCTCATTGTGCAGCCAATCAATCTAAAAGATTTGTGGGATGTTATAATGAAAGCATAGACTCATCGTTGAATTCATGCCGAGAAGAAATGGAGCAGTTCTACATGCAAAGGTGAGCCTAACCTGGTACTAGTACATAAAGTGACCGGCAATTTTTATTCGAAAATCACCTCAGAATTGTTAAGGAGAATAAGGTTAGGTTTAATGGAATTTCCTTCTCGGTTGCCTGACCTAAATCTACCTGAACATTTGTGTCATGAACTAAAAAGTTCTGTTCATAAACGGAAGCTACTATATCCAAAAAACTTGGAATTATTCTGCACAGAATAGTCGGAAATACTAGTTGAGAGATGTAGAAGCTTTATCAAAGACCACAGAAAGCGTCTATTAACAACTAAGTATTATTTGAAGGGATGGAATACTTTTCTTTCTTTTTTAAAAATGTTCACCGTATACAAGACCCAAGCGCCACTCAAGGTAGAAAGCTACAGAAGGTAGTTGTTATATGAGCGGTAAGAGTAAGGGGCGCAATTTATGTGGTATGTGGGAAATATAAAAGTTGCCTCTAAACTTGAAGGCCTTTGAAATATCCATTGCGATCGTCCTTGAGATCTATTTGTTGTCAAGCGCCTCACTAATTCTGTGAGTCATCGTAGTTAGGTCATCAGCTGTCAACCGGGCAGATCTAAATCCATACTGCTTGTCGCTCAGAAGGTAATTAACAACCTTCTTGTTGATTATAGCTTCAAAGACACCGAGGAGACTGATGGGTCTATAGTGTAAGGGGGATGAGTGCTCAACTGCATTCTTGAAAACCGCGCATACACTTGGCACTTTCCACAGACCCAGGAAGGATTTCTCCTTCAAACAGCGGTTAAATAATTTAGCTCGGATTGAGGATAACTGGGTTAATATTCTTAAGGACAACTACCGGTGCTTTCTTTGGAGGGGTGGACTTCTTAGGGTCAAAGGTTTTCATAAGTCTTGAGACTTCCTGGGCTGTAATGAAAGTGTTACTGAGGTTGTACTCAATGAGACTCTTGAAGGGGATGGCCTCTGTTATTTGACGTTGAGTTTGAGACAAAGATCTTCGCCTTGTCCGACGAGTATCAGATGGCCTTGGGACCGTTTATAATAATAGGCACTAATGCTTTACTTATATTCAGAATTCCCGAGATCGAATTTGATTGCTTTCAAACATGGCGTAGAGTACTCGAGCATAACTACATTTTGCATTTTTAGAACTCTATTCCAGCGGTTGCGGGCAGTTCTACATGCAGTAAGTCTCCTACAACACTGCTCCCTGTGATAGATAATGTAGTAGTGGTTACGATGAGCTATGGCTGCAACACATTCGGGGGTGAACCCGGGATGGCTGTTCGGTTTCTGTTGGAATTTTTCCGGTGTATAAAACTCTCCCTTCTAGTGAGGATCCATTCTGATACGAGGGCAACAGCTTTGGGAGCAGAATGTTTGAAGAAGGCTGAGAGAAGAGCTTCTGCAATGTAAGATATGAATCTGTTCCAGTCTGCTTTCATGTACCGAAAGATCGTCCTATGTAACGGTCTGTTATGGGATGTCTTTGGTTTAGCATCAACTTTGACACTAATTATAGTGTGATTTAAAGTACCCAACGGGGGTAAGACATCTGTGAAGCATTTTTCAGGGCAGGGTGTGAGGAAGAGATAAAGGAGGTTCACCTGATGTCCTGTCCCACCCGCCTTACGTATGGGTTCTTCAATGATCTGAGTTTGATCGTAGGCGATGGAGAAATCTCTACGGTATCTGCCTTCTTCGTCAGTTTTGTTCAAGTGGACTAACCACTGTTTGTGGTGAACATTGAATTCACCACAAATATGAAAGTTAGCTGAAGGAAATTTGGTAAGGATAAATCGTCTCAGATATTCATTAAAGTTCTATCATCCTGAGTACGATACAGGGTGAAAATGAAGGTGGCACATATCAGGGAGATCATTTTCCTATTTTTAGGGTCTCAGCCACAAGGGAACCTATCCTTAATTTAAGCACCAAAATGCTTAGTTATTAGAGTGAATAGCCCGAGATTGCGATCTGGAATGGGATAGATATCAAGATCCGTTTCGGGCAGAAATACATCAGGCTTGAAATCCGATAGATGTTATTCCACCTCTGGAAGGTTGGAACGTAGGCCCCTCACATTAGTGTAGGAGATTGTGAATCTGGGGTCTACTTTTATTTTTGTGAAGTTGGAGTTGATAATTTGTTTGGTTTAGGTGCGTTCATATGCAGGAAATAATGTGTATGTCTCAATACTAGGTAGTGAGACAGTCACACCCACAGTAGATGCCTGCGTCTATAATCTGGATTGAATCTTCTGTATATACTGCCTAACAGTACCGTTAATCATGGTATCGAGAGGCCCCACAGAAAACTATTGCTCGGTCTAGAACCCATTCATGAAATGGCAGTACAATAGCCTCGATATTATGCATCTGCTAATAGGATAGCCTACTTCGAAGTTACTCAAGGTTCAAATTCCTGTCTATCAGGCGAATAATGCCAAAACCCAGACAACGTTCACCTTCAGTACCCTTGATGAAGGGACGGTAATCCAAGAAAAAAAATAGAGGCGTGATCCCTGGGATGTATATGTCCTGTGTACCCAGAATTCAAGGCGACAGAATTCCTCCTTGGGTCAGAAACATCATACCGGTCTGAGACCATAGGTTCTGAGACAAACTCGCTCATATATGAGAACTAAAAGACCCATTGGGAGAATAGGTGACATAGGTTGCTCAGAGTGTGTCAGCATCCTCATTTGGTTTAATATTAACGAAGGAGAAAGATTAATTGAACTGGACTACATTTAGGGGTTGCTGGAAACTTCTTTTCTATCTGATACCAGTATTAGGTGAGATTACATAAGGAAATGAGACTATGGTATCAACTGTTAAGTTTTAACTTAATATAAGTCGAATTAACCCCTATCATAATAAAGGTGATTAGGGAAATTAAGGTTGGCTTTATTTCATAGGAAAAAAAGAAATTCAAATTACTTGTATAAAAGATCACGCATCTTACAATTAGGGCTGACGAATTTTCTGCTTCATGATTTTGGACCAAAGTTCAGGCTAGTCTTGCTACTTAAATTCAAGTGATAATCAACTTTTATCGCACTAATCACACCTCAACCATAGAAGGGAACGAGAAAGGCCATTAACTCGTCAAGGAAGAAATTGATTCAAGAATAACATTTTTGTTTACATTTTACATTACATTTTTCGCTTAAAGACGACAGATTCAAACATGACCAGTTTACTTTAACAAAACTCTGAACGAAGAAAGTGTCCTCAATAAGTATGCTATGCGTTATTTTCCTCTGTCCCTCTTGCCCTCTATCGGTCTTTTGAGTATCAGATTTTCAAAGCATTCCTTCCTCATTATGTGCTCCATAAATTTCAACTGTCTCCTCCTGATGTTAAGTACAATTTTCCTTTTTGTTTCCATTTTCGCGAAGACTTCGTGGTTGCTCACATGTTCGGTCCATGGTGTCATTCTGTAGAACCACATTGCAGTTGCTTCAAGTCTTTAGTCGCCCTAATTGGGCAGATACATGTCATCAAAATCTGGATAATTAGTTAGAAATAAAGAAAATATTTAAACGTGTAATACTTTTGTTTACAACTTGTGTGTGGAAGTGCGTGCTAACATCAAATCGATCTACTGCTATAACTTACGTGAGAACGGTTCCGCAGAGGGATTTTTTTTTTGTCCGACACATTCCATAAATGCTTAACGTGATTGTGATCTTGATGTCGCCTTTATCTTCCTGTACCCATTTATGTGAAATTCATGCAGAGTAGCAGGGTACGTTTTCCTGCTAAGAGATGCCACTGACGTCGTAGAAAATTGTTGTAAGTTTAGCAGGTTTCCTATAACGTTGCATTTGCTGGTACTGGATAAGATATCTGCCTCTGTTTTCTAGCAGAACATTGTCCAAATCTTCACTTGTTTGTTGCTTTGCAGCCTCGAGGCAACGCTTCCTCCATGATAAGAGCGGAATAATTTAAAGACACACAAAAAGAAAGATAGAATGGCAAAAAGAAACAAATTTAAATAAAAGCAAAGAGCAATGACTTATTCTCAAATTTAAAAAAGAACTAGTCAAACATTGTCAGCAACTCTGAATCACTACTATTGTAAATTATGGTGTAAAAGTTTGAAACGTTTTGCTTGTTTGATTTTAGATGTAATACGAAACGATTAAAATAAATCTCGGTATATTAAGTAGAAACTGTAAAAGAAAACTTAGTTAGATTCATACGCGACTTGTTTAATCCCTCTGAAGATGATGCCACCTTTAAGATATAAATCATAGATAATTCATCAGGAAGCCAACCCACCAAAAGCAAGTAATTTTCGCCTTTGTTGATAGCAATATCATTACCTCAAGATTATGGCTAAAAGAACACATTTAATAGTAATAACCAGTTACAAAGATATACTGCTCTGATGTTAGTTATTAATGTTCATACGCATTTCAAGGTTTATATGTCAGTAAACTTAATTATACATGTTATGGGATAACTTTAAAAGATTTGCACATTTTAGAAATTATAGTAGATTATATGTTACCCTTAAAATGCGATAACAGGTTTATGAATGCTATCGAATTTTCCAAGTTTGAAATTATTAACCACATAAATGAAACTCCAAGAAAAATTACTTTGTCATTAAAAGTTATAATTGCAGAATGTGCACAAAATTTACGAAGACAAATGTTTTGATCAAAACATTTAAAACTATCTTTATAGTAATGACAAAGTTATGCAATTTTTATGCCTATATTCGAAGAATATTAATGTTATTACTTAAGTCAACTTCTCTATGCAGTCCATAAAAAAAATGTTTATAAACACCTAGAGAAATGTGAAAAAAAAAGTTATGACTTCCAGGCTTTAGTCAGAAAAAATATGAAAGTGATGGCCTTTTTGCAAGTCGTTCCGAAATGGGCCAGCCACGTTCTACTTGATTGATTGTCACCAAAAGAAAATTTCTTCTCTCGCCTACAAACTTATTACTGTCGACAAAGAGATTTTTTATTTTTATTTTTTTGAAACAATCGTATTATTAACTGATAAGTGACCTTTTTATTTTTCTATTTCGTGATAAGTGATTATTTCGATAAAAAGGAAAAAGGAATTGCAGAGTCGATGATATTAAAAACTGTCAGGTATTCGGAATACTTGAGTTTTCTGCTAGAATGCCTGCTGTATTCGTGTTACCAGATAATTGTTTGAAATAATAAAGCGCGGTGTTGTTTTCTCGTTCTAGTTTAAAATCAGTGGAGGGCTAAATTAAGTTTGGTAGGACAAAGATAAGGGGACGCTCTTTATTTGGGCAGATTAGTTCAAAGAGTTAAAGAGATCCCACGGAGGTCATGGATGAATATACTCAAGGTTAAAACTGTGACCTACACATCTCCTTAATATTTGTCCCAATATTGAATTTTGAAAATAATAAATATCTTTCTATATATCATGTTTGCCTAGTGATTTTAACAGGGCTACACGACTGGTTACATCTGATTTTACAAAGGGTTTTATTTTCATCTTGACGAGTATTCATTGATGTTATTTCTGAACATTCTAAATCTTTGATACCATTAAAAGCTAACACAGTATTCGATTCACCGCCTATTCAATTCGGTTAACGTAGTAATACAACAACAGTCCAGGAAGTTATTACGAGGGAGATGCGTCCTTAACGACATTTCCGAATATATTATAGTAAAAAATTGATTTAATTCAACAAGTACTGAGCTCTGATTTTGTACATATCTACTCTTTTTTGTAGCAAAAATTTCGAAGTAGGCACTGGAGAAAACTTTTCGACTACACTTAAAATAAAATATAGAATGTCATTTGTCGATATCTGTGACAATGTGTCAGAAGCATTATTCCGACCAAATATGGAATATGACAGAAAATCTCTTAAGATGAAAAAGTGATTGTTTTTTAGTATATTCCTTATCGAGTGGTGATATAGGTAAATATAGACATTATGAAACTTTATAACAAGAAAACTGCAAAATTTAAAATTAAGGAAATTAATTGTAGGTAATTATTTACATTGTTCGGACTGTTGTCGTCATCTTTATTGCCATATTCACGACGTTACGGCCATTATACGCTCAAGTCTTCTTCAGGTGATTGGAATTTCAAACTGAACCCTTTATTTCGTCCATTGGGAGGAGATTGTTCAAAGAAACATGGCCCAGTGGATAAAGACGTTGGTTAGATCCGGTGATATAGACCCAAAGAGTTGTGAGTTCAATACCAGAACACAACAGTGGTGAACCAAAAACTTGGAGAGTTGAGTTAAAGGAAAATAACTGAGACATCTAGAAAAGGTATGGCATGTGGTACTATAACGATCTACCCTGGTGGACGAAATAAAGCGTCCGGTTCGAAATTCCAATCACCCGACGAAGGCCGGAGCGTACAACGGCCGAAACGCTGTGAATATGGCAATGAAGTTGAGGATAACAGTCCGAGTAATGTAAATAATGCAAGTAAAAAATAATATAAGCAGTGCTCTGGAACGTAACAAATACCATGGGTACATGGCAGCAACTCTGACAATGAAGGGATAGAAGGGTACAAGAGGATAACAACACCCAGAAAACAACTTCGGTTTACCTAACCTATGTGAAAAGATTATCGGAAAAAATACAAAAGATCTGTGGTCCATGTAACATCAGGACAACTTTCGAAAGTGGTTCGACACTTCGCAGACACCTTTTTCGAGTTAGATCCCCCACAGAGGAGAACGTGACTAAGGACTGTGTGTACACCATTCGATGCAGCTGTGGTAAGAAATATAAAGAGAAAACAGGCCGCACAAATTAAGGTAAGACTGCAAGAACATCGTAAAGCCGTAACCCGAAGCGAAATAGAAAAATCAGACGTGACCACATATAGAGGGAAAAAGGAGATCACCGCTCCCCTGTGGGATGAGGTTGAAATAATTGACAGAGAACATCACTGGAAAATACGAAAACTTAAGAAATCGGCATATATACCAGGCTACAAAAATCTCCTAAGCTGGTCAAGCATAGAAAGGAATACAATATGGGAACCAGTAATACGGAGTGCTAGAGAAAATCAATAACAACAACTATCATGTAATATGACCTCTGGTAAAAATGGTTACTGGGACATTAAGTTTAAAAGTCCCAAAAATTCATACACTTATGTTCTCAAGAACACATGATCCAGTGAATAAAAGCGTTGATTGGAACCAATAACTTGACACAAAGAATTGAGTTAAATGGAGATAACTGAGACATCCGGAAGAACAAGAGCTAGAACTAGAACAATCTACCCCGATGGATGAAATAAAGGGTTCAGTTTGAAATTCCAAAATCGTACAACGGCCGAAACGTCGTGAATGTGGCAATAAATATGAGCACATGATTCCGAATAATGTAAATAATTACAATACCTCACCTCAGAAATATAGACAGATTGTGTGTTTACACAACTTTTCTTCTAAAGAACTACTGTTAATGACCATTAGATGCCAAACCAGTATAAAGAGATAACAGGTCCTTGTTTGTATACATTAGGGTTGACTACTGATCGGTGGATTGTTCTTTGCTCTTCGTGGAACTTTGACGTGTTAGCGTTATCTTTTGTTTCCCACAAATCGTGGTTTCGTTTTGAACCTGGTTTTTAACTGTTTTTGGCCCTGCTTTTCACCGTTTTTTTGGACGTTTTACTGTTTCGGCATAATTCTGGCGGTGTAGGTGATCGGCCAAAATCGCGGATTTGCTTCAGCAGCACCGGTTCAGCTGCAGGAGCAGCAGTGAGCAAAACAACAAAGTAGCAACAGCAGAAGATTGCACAGAAGCGCCAGCTTCAGCAATAGCAGCAACATATCCAACAGCATCCTTCTCAGCAGCAATCGATTCAGCAGCAACATAATCAGCAGATCAACAACAGCAACAACTGATGGAAGTGGAGGAGATAGATCCACCTAAATCCTTGATGCAAGTTGGGGGTTGAAGGGAGGAAGAACCAGCAGCACCAAGAATGAAAAGAGGACTGGGTGAAGCAAGCCAGAGAAGGCATCCTG
Organism: Acanthosepion pharaonis; assembly: GCA_903632075.3. Classification (NCBI taxonomy): domain Eukaryota; kingdom Metazoa; phylum Mollusca; class Cephalopoda; order Sepiida; family Sepiidae; genus Acanthosepion; species Acanthosepion pharaonis. The sequence continues at coordinate 98,593 of CAHIKZ030003159.1, read as the reverse complement.
GAACCCATATTAGATAGGGGCGGGGAGCTTGCGGGACGTTGTGTGATCATAGCCTGGTCGATCTGATCGGCGAATTTGGTCTCGTCGATAGATACCGGATCGATCACCTGGGGCGGGAGACGTGTTTGTGGTCTCTTAAGTGGTCGTTTACCAATGTGGCTAGCTACCTGATAGAAAGGTCGATCTAGATCTCGGGCTCTCCATGGGTGTGATCACGCTGATGAAAAAAAAAAACAAGCACATTGGGCGGGATTTAAATGATTACAGAGTCACAACCACATAGTTAAAGAGCGCGAGGGCTTTTGTGCTGTCTCTGTCATTTCGCCATATTTGTCCGCTGTCGCTCCTACTTTACGCTTTTGTGTTGAGGACACTCCTTCGCTAGCTGAGGGATAGGGCATGCAGCCCTACATGGAAAAAGTGTCCCTGGAGAAGCTCGAGACAGGGTTTCCGCGTACGTTCATGACGTATCCATTTTCGTATTGTGCTGAAGCGAATTTACAAAAGGCGCTTGAACGGTACAAGGTCATCTGGACCAACATTAAACGCAACAACTCTTCCGGCTTGCGGTTAGGTGCTTGGAAGGGCACTTCAGTTGGACTGACAGTCCCGTCCGTATTCTTGGAGTGTGGTTCGGGCCGAATCACCAGTTGGAGAAGAATTGGCCGGAGGTACTGACAAAGCTAAGAGCGTTGGCCCGGTCATTTCTCCGAAGGCGGTTGTCCTTAAACAGTAGGATTGGGGTGTGCTCCGAGTACAACTTTCCCCTCATCATTTATCGAATGTCAGTACCTCTGCGAGGAACGTCGGAAGGCGAGCGAGCGCTTGCTCTTCTTCTTCTTGTGGGACAGAGGCAAGCCACAGGTCCGCAGAGGCGTCTGTGTCCTGCGTCCGTGATATGGGGACTAGGAATACTATACTTTGTGAGTCACCGACACTCGTCGAGGTTGGCTTTCCTACGAGACGCGTTGACAGAAGATTCGCCCTGGCGAGGAATGTTAGTAACGCCTTCCCTTGCCTTACAATCACTCCTGTCCGTACCGAGGGTAAGCGCCATCATAAACTTCAGAATCATTCCAAATTCTTCACTTAGTGTTGAGAGGACATGCGTACTACTTCTCGCTCCAATGACCTTTGACGGCCTAGGAGAGCATTGTATCAGGAACTAGTGGAGGAGGGCGCGTCGGACCCACTCTGGCAACGGCTTGGTTTGTTGGCTACCAAGTTGTGCTCTTTCTGGTTCTGGGCACCAGTGGCGAATTACCTCAGCGGTCCTGAGTTTTCGCTTACCTGACAATTGATCTGCTGTCTCTCAATGATATGGCTTTCAGGGAGGCTGGGTAGATATGGTCGCCTGTCACCGCGGTGATAGTGGTGGAGAAAAAAACTGCTGCGCTCGCTTTTTTCCACTGTCCTCATGTTCACTCATTCTGGAATTGTGTTTGCGAGTTGAGGGCTCGTATCAATTCAGAACATGTCGTGTCCATTGATTTCGCATACGTGTTCGATAATTATGATAATGTGTTATCCCTGTGATCAAGGGTGAAGGATGGTGTTTCTAACGCTGCTCATCATAGCAAGTATGGTGGTGTATACGATGCGGATGAGGGGGAGACGTTATTCTCATCAGGATCTGATTGGATTCTTTGGGTATCAGATCAGGATGAAAATTAGATCTGATAGAAATCGCCTGATCTCGGAAGATTTAAGCGAAAGGGGGGGTAAAAGTGGCGAGCTTGGTTCGCGTGAATCGAAACAACCTTGATGTTCCTTTTAGTCAAAGGGGCGGATTCCTGACGGACTCCATCACTGGTTAAGCTAGACTCTTTTTGCTCATTTAGTTAATGTAACTGTTGTTCCCGGCATTCTCTTTTTTATGATCCTTGTCAAAAATTCCCAACCACCTCAATTTGTTTTGTCCCCTTTTTTATTGACTGGATCAGCCTTTGATTTTCCCACTACGTAAGTTATTTTTGTCCTCTCCCCTAGCGACTGAGCTACTTGATTCTGCTTATCGGCAGAATACAGTGGCCACTCTTATTTTTTCTGTGAGTTGTACAAGTCTTACTAACATATTTCATTTTATTTTGAATGTTTCGTAGTATTTTATTTTCGTTATTGGGTTCACCCACCACTCATTTCATAATATACATTTTTGTAAGAAAAACAATAACAAAGAAAAAATTTTATATTACCAAAGTTTTATATCATGGGTGTTTTATTAGAATCCCTGTGAATATGCGGTATTGTGGCATATGTTGGATTGAATGGATGAGTTCCTGTGATGATTGAGTCAGTTGTAAGAATGAATATGTCATGAATGAGATTAGCTAGGTGTAGAATAGTCAGTGACGACCAGCCCTTCCCTCTTCCCCTTCGGCCTTGTGTCACAAATTAATGTATTCATTAATTAATTAAACTTTTACCCCGCTGGATGTCTTAGAGGTGGGACAAATTTCTTATCCCTGTGGGGAATTTTTAGACTCCCGCGAACATTGAATAGTACACAACTTTCTTTGCAATGTTCTAAGCTTACCTGAAAACACAGGGATATCTAATAGTTAAACAAAACCAACAGATGTAAAGAACTTTTCTTCAACGGAAGTCTCTCAACAGTCTTTCAGAGGAACTTTGTACATACGAAAACACATCTTTATAGATATATACACATCTCATTTATATTCTTTCTATTTAATTTTTTTCAGATAATAAAATACGTTAATTGTACGTTTACACTCTCCATACTGAAGAAACGTTTATCATTAAAATAACATTCATCAGTATCAAAATAAAAACTGTTAGTGTAACCTTATCGACAGAACCCAATTAAGTATTCACGCTACCAACAAAAATATAGCCAGTGTGAACTGAATGTATTGCATTGCTTATTTAACTTTTTACACCCACTGAAGTAAAGATTTAGAGGTTAATCAATGTTCGTTACCATATGAAATTGGAGTCACCTAAGGGAATTAGAGAGGTAAAAAGTCATATTAAATTTCTGGATTTTCTCTAGACAATCTCTTGTATAACAAATATTTTTTTTACCTTTTCAGTCCATATTTGAAAGGGAGGCCAACGAAGAGCTTTCCTGTGACGAAAGACATGACTTACCTCAGAATTCGAAACGAGCGCGAACGTGTCTTGCCTGCAAAGTAAAGACGAAAAAGAAATATGGCCGCTATTGAAGACACAATTTATGCGCGCCTATCTCGTCCAAAACGACACGATATTTGCACACATGCAAATTTTGGCCGTTAGCATAAAAAGCGGGATGCAAGCAGCACCAAGGGTGAGAAGTCATTCGGGACTTTATCGATGAGTTTGATCTCGTCGATAAATACCGGAATGAACACACTCGGGAGGTAGCATGGACTTGGACAAATAGTGGCAACTCGGCTCCTGGCTCGCTTGCGAGCTACCTGAACCGAGTCTTAGTTAGGAGAGTCGATGTAGGGCTCTTAGGGTGTCCAAGTTTCCATTATATAGTTTATACGGATCATAGGCTTGTCCGGGTCCGTGTAAACTTAGATAAGCCTAAGGTTAGGTTGGCTGGCTACTGGAAATTGAACTGTTCACTTTTTGGTGATCAGGATTTCCGGGACCAGCTGTTACTAACGATACAAAGGGAATTGACGGGGCGGTTGTGGGAAACGCCTGGTGGGGGCAAATTAAAATCGAAAATTAGAACGTTTGCTGCCGATTTTAGTCGTCGACTCAATCTAGATAGATTAGCGGCGCAAACGGCTTTAGAAGAAAAAGTTGATCGGGCCGTGAAATCCCGTGTTAGTGGGGACATAGTCTTAGCTAAGGCAGAGTTGTCCTCCTTGCTTATCAAGAAGGATCAAGCTCTGGTAGTTAGGGCTAGGCTAAAAGAATGTCTTCTGAGGCGACGAACATGGCCGCTGAACTGCGTGCAGAGGAGAATAGGAACGCGTCTAGGCGACATATAGCGGGCGTCACATTGCCGGATAAGCGGACCGTGACTACAAACGCGGGCATATGCGAGGGCTTTCGGGATTACTTTCAAGATCTTTTCACCAGGGAGCCCGGTCTGAGCTCTGCTCAGTTCGACGCCTATTTGGCTGACTTTCCCTGCCTTGAGGCAGCTGGAAGCGGCTAGGTGCGAGGGTCCCATAACAGAGTCGGAAATCTGGGAAGCGCTGAAGCAGGTTGGACTGGATAAGTCTCCAGGATTAGATGGTCTTCCTACGAAGTGTACTTGAGGCTGTCGCCCGTTTTGTTCCTTTGCTGCAGCTGATTTTCAACCACTGGATGAAGCAGGGGTCTTTACCTCGACGCTTCACCAGGGTGTGATCAAGTTGCTGCGTAAGGACAAGAACGGTGGGGATGGGTTAGGGAACTTTCGCCCTTTAACCATGTTAAATACGGACTTAAAGATTTTGGCGAAGATCTTAGCCAACCGTCTGCAGCTTGTCCTGTCTCGTCTGATTGGCCCCGAACAGACTTGTGCTGTGAAGGGCAGGACTATTCAGGATAACCTTCACATGGTACGCTTGATCTTAGAACAAGTCGACAGTGAAGCCGCGCTGATCAATTTGGATCAGTCCAAGGGTTGACCATCGATTTCTGGAGGCTGTCCTTTCGGCGGCCGGTTTCGGAGCCGACTTTCGCTCCTGGATCCGACTCTTGTATGCGACCCCGGTGCGCTGGTGGAAGTGAATGGGGTAAGATCGAAGCCTTTCGTATTGTCTCGCTCCATTCGTCAAGGTTGTCCGCTCTCGCCTATGCTTTACGTTCTTGCGTTGGAACCATTCCTTCGCAAGTTAAAGGCGAATCCGGTCCTACGCGGAATTTCGCTGCCTGGTGCTTCCACCTCGGCCAGGTATTCAGCCTATGCTGAAGACGTTTCGGTTCTTGTGTCGAGCAGAGCCGAGATTAACGAAGTCAGCAAGGAGATCAGTGGGTATGAGATGGTGACAGGGGCCAAGATCAACCGCGATAAGTCTGTGGGCTTGCGGTTGGGTGCGTGGAAGGGAGTTTCTCTTCCAGGACCTTTCCTCTGGACGGATGGGCTGATCAAGATACTCGGCGTCTGGTTCGGTCCTGATCTCCAGTTGGAAATGAATTGGTCGGAGGTACAAGGGAAGGCCGAGGTCGCGGTTATTCTGTGGTCTCGGAGGAGCCTTTCCTTGAAGGGAAGGGCGGAAGTATGTGTTTCACACATATATCCAATTCTCCTGTACCGACTCTCTGTGCTTCCACTCCCGTATGCCCGACTAATGTCATTAGTCAAGGCCTTGTTCTCTTTCTTGTGGAGAGGCAAGGCCCATATGGTATGCCGCGAGATCTGTTGCCTTCATCCCTCGGAGGGCGGTCTGGGTATGCCTAGCATTGAGATTCGTCAATATATGCTTCGCATCACCTTTCTAGACCGAATATGTCGCGGTCTATATGAGGAGGGTGCCTTTTGGAAAGAAGACGTCCAGAAACATTTCCCGTCCCTGAGAAGTGTGCACTCGTGCGAAGAAGAGGCCGGCCGTACACCACGTGCCGAGTGCTCCTTCTATCGTGAATGTCGTCGCGCTCTGAAGCTCCTCTTGCGGGCTACGGATGGCCTCTCCAACGCCCAGGCGTTGTCTCGTAAGGCATTGTATCAAGTATTAGTTAGGGGGCCGCACAAGATGATCTAATTGGCGAGCTCGGTCTTACGAAGCAGGAGGCTCGCTCGATATGGCCTTGGGCGCCTGGGTTGAAATGCCTCAATAACGATGAGGCATCACCACCTGGCTGGTGATTCGTGAAGCCCTCTGGGTCGGCAAGAGACTCTGTTCAGCAGGCTTGAGAAATATCCAAACTGTCGTCGTTGTACTGGGGAAGTCGAGACCATTGGTCACGCCTTTTTTTTCGGTGCAAGGCGGTAGTGCCGTTGTGCAAGTTTGTTGAAGGCCTCATGGTTCGCATGTTGCAGGGAAAGTTTTTGTCCTTGAAGCTATTCTGTTTGTAGCAATGTGGTGCCGCACTGACGAAGGCTGAACACTATGTGTTCTGTTGCTTACTAGGGGTTATGAGAGTCGTGATTTGGACGACGCGTCAGAAGGGATTCCATGAGGGCGAGAAGTTCACCTGATCTTGTACTTTAAGCATCAGCTTAAAGTCAAGATTAGAACGGAAAGGCGGCGGCTCACCTCATCGGAATTCAGCAAAAGGTGGGTGAATCTTGCGCGTTTGTGCCGTGTAAAAGGGGCTGACTTGGAGTGGCATTTTGATGTCGGTTAGGCATCAGGATATTGTTTTCCTGGGTTGAACATGGGCAACCCATCCCGAAATTAGGTTAGAGTAGGATTTTGTATTTTTCGTTTAGTTTTTCTTTTTCTTTTCTGATAAACTTAGCTAGGGTGTGTTTGCTCATTGGTCCCCTTTTTATTTCTGTCCCCATCTTTTTTTTTTTTAGTTTAACTCCCCATCCCCTCCCTCGTTTAGGTGGTCAGTGATGTCAGTTCTCTGGTGGATGCGGGGCGCCTTTCGTTTCGTGCGTGTGCTTTTCGTATTTGTTGTTGTGTATGGATGAGTGAGTGCTTGTGTGAGTGCTTGAGGGTTTGAATGTGTCCTTATTTTCATAGTCCCGCATCGATTTCGTCCGGTTAACTGATATTTCTGCCACATTCAAAGTTTGTGGGGGGGGGGGGTTAATACTAACACTAATTTTGTTTAGTTTCTTGTAAATATATTTCGACATATTGTATATACTCATTGGGGATTTTTTTTTTAAATTGTTATTTTTATGCCCCCCCTCCCCCACAGACAATATTTGTACATAAGGGGTGTATTTAGGATTTTCATTGAGTCAAAGAGGCATTTTGGTGGATGTAGTAAGAAAGGTATGGATAAATGTGTTGTTTTGGTGATAGGAATATTGTTTAGTTTGATAGGGTCAGTGGTTGTGGTTAGCTAAGTTTTATTTCAAGACAAGTGATGACCGTCCTTTCCCCCAGCCCCCTTTTCGGCCTTGTCCCACATTTGTACATAGTACAATAAATAATGAGAAGTCATTCGGCGAATCTGCTGTGTAATACGACCTTTTTTGCTGAGTGCTAAAGCGTGACTTGTTTATTGTGAACTTGAATATCGTTTTCGGTTAAGTCCTTTCTGATTTTTTTTTTTTTTCTGAAAATTCTTTTGAATTTTCAGTTTTTCTTTTCCTTTTTTATTTATTCGTATTATTTGTGCATTTTGTTCTTTTTTTATTTTTATGAATTGTTTTACCCTCCCCCTGATCTGAATGTGAAGGACTTGAGGGATTGGGGTAAGGCGGCCCGACTGCTTCGTTATCTCTTGTCTTTCGGCGTGGATGTCACCGCGATCGAAGGGACACACTTTGTTTGCAGCGTCGATGCGTGTATGCTGCCTAACGACTTTGTCGTCTATTCAATATATGGGGACCTACAGGCCAGAGGGGTTAGACGTACTCTTGATGCAAAGGTGCACCTTGTGCATACCGATGACGGGGGCCTTTTGATCGTAGCCGATATTGCCGGGAAAAGTAGTTAGAACCGAGAGTTGCGGTTTATGCGTCCAACGACCGGGAGAAGCGGATCTCGTTTTTTTCGCTAGTTCGGACCGTTCCTGATGGATTCAACGCGCCTAGTTTTAATGGAGGACTGGAATGTCATCCTGGACACCAAGTTAGATAGGGGGTGGGGAGCTAGCGGGAGAAGGAGCGATTGTAGCCTGGTTGATCTGATCGAAGAGTTTGGTCTCATCGATAGATACCGCGTCAATCATCCAGGCAGAAAGATGGGAACGTGGGATCTTTATTGGCCTTCTACCAAGGTGGTTAGCTATCTGGATAAAATGTTAGTTAGAGGAGCCGATGTAGATTGTCCCACGTTCCACTGGGTAGGCTATTCGGATCACAAACTCGTTTGTGCCCTATTGCGTTAGATCGTAGGGCTAGAATGGCTGGTTACTGCAAGTTCAATCTGTCTTTACATGACAGGCGGGCCTTCCAGAAGCAGCTAACTAGCTTAGTGCAGCGGGACCTAGTGAAGTCGGTAATCGGGAATAAGTGGTGCGAGAAACTTAAGGATAAGACTAACCCTCACCCTCACCAATGATTTCAGTAAACGGCTCGCCCAAGATAGAGCTGAAAAGGTGAAGACGCTTAATGCTAGGTTTTTCCGGGTGGTGGCTGGGGGGATCCTCTAGAGATAGCCTTAGCTAAGGAGGCCCTGCACCGTTTGAGTAACGAGCGCTACATGGTTCAGGTAATTATATATAGGTTAAGGAAGATGTCTTCCAAAGCTGTGAGCATGGGTGCAGATTTGCGCAAGGAAGAGATCCGTCGAGTTTCTGATTGTTACATTCGTGAAGTCAAATCCCCGGAGGAGCATACTCTTCGGACCACTGACGTCATGTACGAGGCGTTTCGGTGGCATTTCGAGAGCCGCTTTACCAAAGAGCGTTGTCTTCGTGAGGACCAGTTTCGCAGATATTTGGCTGACTTTCCTCGACTTTCGTTGGCTGAAGCGGCAAGCTGCGTGGGTGAGATTACGGACGGCAAAGTCTACGCGGCATTGAAGAAGGTCGGCAGAGGCAAGTCGCCCGGTTTGGATGGTTTGCTATATGAATTTTACTTGAAGCTGCCGCACATCTTTGTCCCGATTTTGACTGTGGTGTTCAACAACTGGATCCGGCAGGACGCCATCCCCGACCGGTTCACCAGGGGTGTGATCACGCTGTTAAAAAAGGGCAAGGGTGTTGGGGGTACTTAGACGATTACAGGCCTATAACTCAGCTAAACACGGAGTTAAAGATTTTGGTCACGATCCTGCAAGAGTGTTTGCAGTCAGTGGCCGAGTCTCTGTTGGGTACTGAGCAGACTTGTACTGTGAGGGGCCGAACAATTCAGAGCAACCTATATCTGATCCGCACGATCATAGAGGGTGTATAAAACGACGATGAGGTCACGTTGATCAATTTAGATCAGTCCAAGGCATTTGATAGGGTTGACCATTGCTACCTTGCTGCTGTTCTGCAAGCCGCCGGATTCGATTCCCGACTTCTGCCGCTGGATTAGCCTCCTGTATCGCTCCCCCAGTGCTGTAGTACAGGTGAACGGGAAGCTGTCGGTCGCTTTTGCGCTGTTTAGATAGGTCCGTCAGAGATGTCCACTGTCGCTCCTACTTTATGCTTTGGCGTTGGAACCTATCCTTCGTCAGCTGAGGGACAGGGCGTGCAGTCCTGCCCTACGTGGAAGCGCCGTTCCTGGACGGGCTCGAGCCAGGGTTTCCGCGTACGCCGATAACGTATCTGCTTTCGTGTCGTCCCCCAGTTTCATTGAGGCGGTACTGAAGGCGCTTAATCGGTACGAAAAGGTGACAGGTGCCAAGATTAACCGCGACAAGTTGTCCGGCTTGCGGTTAGGTGCCTGGAAGAGTGTCGATCTTCCGGGGCACTTCGGTTTGACGGACGGTCCTGTCCGCATTCTTGCAGTGTGGTTTGGACCCAACCTCCAGCTAGAGAATAATTGGTCTGAAGTACAAGCAAAGGTCGATGCGGCCGGTCAGACTTGGCGTCGACGGAGGTTGTCCGTGAAGGGAAGGGCGGAGGCGTGTGCCACTTACGTTTTCCCGATTGTCCTTTATCGATTGTCCGTAAAGACCATAGGAAGCCGCTCGAGCGCTCGCTATCCTCCATTTTATGGAGGGGACGCAAGCATCAGGTCGACAGAGGAGTCTGTGCACAACATCCATGTCATGGGGGGCTGCGAATGCCACACTTGGTGAGCCACAAACTCGCCTCGAGGTTGGCTTTCCTACGCTGCGCATTGACAGGAGATTCGATTATTGCAGGGATCGTTAGTGAAGCGTTCCCTTTCCATTTGAGTCCCACCTATCTCGGGCCATTGTAAATCCCGGGATCAATCGGATTTCCTTCGCGAGTTTTGGTCTGTCTTGTTGGCTGTTCCTCGGTCCAGTGACCTTTCTCAGTCTAATAAGGTCTATCGTCATTTAGTGGATGGGGGGGGGCGCAAAGGATCCTATACGTGAGCGGCTCGACTTGTCGGAGGAGCAGTTTCGCTCTTTCTGGTCTTGGGCGCCAGCGGAGGATTATCTCTAACTCTGAGTTTTCGCTTACCTGGCGATTGGCTCGGAATCGGCTGCCTCTCAATGACAAAGACTTCCTATGCGGCTTGGCGGATATGCCAGACTGCGAATGGTATGACCTTGGTTTAGAAGAAACAGCTTCGCACGCCTTCTAGCATTGTCGCCGGATCCACCCCTTATGGGATCATGTCGGCGAGTTGGCGGCTCGTCTCGCTCCCGAAAAGCTCGTGCTCATTGATTGTGCATACGCGTGTGGCAATGTGTAGCCCCCGTTTTCTGGGGTGAAACGAATGTTGTTTCTCACGCTGCTGGCCACGGTCCGAATGGCAATTTGGACGATGCGAATGGAGAAAGTCTTGCTAGGCGACCGTCTTTTTCATCAGGATCTAATCCTATTCATTGAGGATCAGCTCAAGATGAAGATTAGAAGAGATAGAAAACGCTTGCATTCGACAGTCTTCATCGAAAGGTGGGTGACAGAAGCGAGCTTGGTTCGTTTGAACGGGGCTAGCCTTGATTTTCTCTTTTAGATCAACCTACATCACATCGGGATCGTTTCCTCCCCTTGGTTAGGTTAGACAAACTTTTGTGTACCTAGTTAATGTGAGTAAGTGTTGTTCCTGACCTGTTCCCGGATGCCTCTTTGGTTATGATCCAAGTCGAGATTCCCGACCTCTCCAGTTTGTTTTTGGCCCTCTTTTCATCTCAAGCGGGTCAGCTTTTTATTACCCATATCCGTATATATTTTCACATTTCCCACTCCCTTAGTGAGAGAGCTTCTTGATTTTGTACCCATGAGCAGACTACAGCGGCCTCTCTGTCTTCATGGTTGGACGGGCCCTACTAACATTACTTATGTTTTTTGTGTTTATGTTTAGTTTGTTTTTGGGTTCATTCCCTGCCCTTTCATTGTTCATCATAGATTTTTATATATAATTATTTATTATCATTAAATGTTTATGGAATGGGGCGCGTTTTGTAGGACCCCCTTGTGATGATGCGGTATTATGGTGTATGGACAATTGATTGGTGATGGACGAGTTTTTGTGCTGAATGGGCAAATTGTAATGAGTGAATGGGTCGTGAATCGGATTAGCTTGGTATAAGATAGTTAGTGAAGAACAGCCTCAACCACTCCCTATTTTGACCTTGTGCCGTAATTGTGTATTTTTCACAATAAATATCGAGAAGTCATTCGGCGGACTGCGTGTGTTAGAGTTAGACGTACGAATTGACAGACGGACAAAGAGTAAGTTGAAATCGGTTCTCCTTTGAACATAAGATGACATGTTTTGATTTATTTATTAACTATGCCTAATACATATGAGACATATACACACCGATAAATTTGCAACAAAATAGCAAAAACGGCCAACCAATACGAATAAGAAAGTTTTAAAACGTACGTTCAAAAAAAAAGAAAGAAAGAAGAAACTACAGAGCAACTTAAACTTTATTTATAAAATATAATCAATGAAAATTCAAATATTGCCGTTACTGCGCTTTCACTCGTAGATCATCAGACAGTGAAAGTCAGGACCTTTCCTCTAATCCTAATTTTTACTGCCTGATGATCCACAGGTGGAACTACAGTAGCTGCAATATCTTTATTTTTTATTAACTATATTTTAGGAAACAGTGATATAAAATTCATAGATTAATGATTAAATACCTACCTTTCGATTTGCACGTTTATAAAATACACGTGGAAATTGCATCGTTACGCATGAGCTTTACAGTTTTAACAAAATTATTGCAATAACAATCATAATGGTGAACGTACGTCTTTATCTAAAGCAGTTAGAGAGCAAAAATGAAAAGATACGAAATTGACGAGTACATATATTCATATCACTTTATTAAAACAACGCTTTAATTTCAAAAATTTGGCTTTAACAAGCTAAACCTTACATATGCCTGTACACATAAAGTAAAACAAAATACATACACATTTATACTACTCTAATACCATGAACTTAATACATCTTTTCATACAATATTCTTTGTTAGTTTTTCTTTCTTTTTCTCTCGGACAGGCTCTCTGATATACATTTTCTCTCATTTTTATTTGCAATCAAAATGAAACGGTTCATTATTTATCCAAGATTAATGGCGATTTGTAACAGACATGAGTATGGAAGAACATGCATGATATTTTATGATATTTTTCAGTTTTTCACCACTAAAAAGATTTTTAAAGGATACGAGAGAATGTTATTTTTCTTATCCCGATGGCACAAAAAAGAAAACACAAAACTTTTAACCCATCTTACACTATCAATTTGAGTCGCACATATACAAACTATTTCACTTCAAATTTTAGCGAAGTATTTTTTTACCAACTGACTGGCTTCATTTTCAAAGAATGTGTGTTATTAATTTTATTCTTTTAATAAATATTTTTTAAAATGTTCCTTGAAAAGAAAATGTAATAACCAAACCTAATCTATTGTATTATTTTTTATTTACTCTAATTATTTTTATATTATTTTACCTTTTTTTTTTCTTCTTATATATAAATTTTTATACCTCGGTGAAAGAAATAAGCAACACGTTTAAACATGGATTCATTTTTTTCTTTACTAAATATGCAACCAAAATGCTACACTACAAAGATCTTTATTATGAATATATGTATATAATTTTGGTGATAATTTTCCGCAATTATTTAATGCAAATCCTGGTTAAGTTACAGGTTAATTGTAACATCTATGTATTCTGAAAAGTTCGAACAAATCACAAAGCATAAGTATAATTTTGTGCGCCATTTATTATATGTAAAATGAAATATGCAAATAGATTTAATTATTTTATACATAAAGCTAATAAAGGCAATTCACTGAATCTCGACATATTTGCGCCGAATTCATTTATATGCAGTTAATTTAGAGACTACAATTGAATCTTTTGAATATCGACGAACACCAAGGATTACAGCAATAATGAAAAATGTATTGTCTTTGAAAGTCGTATGAATTTATTTTAGATTTCAATTAACGGTATTTTATGTTTTTCAACTGATTCTACGAAACAAAAATGTCTAAGTTCTTTACTATACATAAATTTTATTCAAACTAAAAATGCACATATTTAAATTATTTAGGTGTTCATTAGCAATTGCCTAATTGAACTAAACCTGCTCTATCACTGCTGTATTCTTATTAAAGGGAATGCAGTAAAACATAAATAAGTTCCGAGATTTAATAGCTAAATCATTTACTTTATTCTATTTTACAGGAAGCTAAGTGTGGCTACGCAATCCTTATCGTAGCAATATATTGGATCACAGAAGCACTTCCGGTTCCAGTTACTTCGTTATTACCTGTCATACTATTTCCCATGCTGGAAATTATCCCAGCAAAAGAGATTTCAACGTTCTACGTAAACGTGAGTATTATTCCTGAAATGTCCCTGCAGTCGTATTGTTTTTAAAGTTGCTTAGATTTGAGATTAGTAATTCTCAGAGTTATTATAATTTAATTTGAGAACCACTACGACAATTGTTTTACAAGTTCACGTTCTACCCTCTTTTCTGACCTTTGCCTGACTTTCACACCTGCTTTCAAATCTTCAGTGATTATAACAGGGAGAAGATTAGGGACGTCTAGGGATCTATAGAATTTAAAGGTAATTCTTATTATGTAAAATTACTTTGAATAGAGGAAAGAATCATTTTCGGACCTTCGAATCATTCAGTATCTCTTGGCGTATTGGACAGAGTTGTCAAAAGCTTAGAAAGGTACAATCTGTTTGACGAATATGCCAAGGTTTTTCATGAGAAGGAGGAGGAGAATATAATAGAGAGGATTCATGTTACCCCTGATAATTTCAAGGATTATATAGATTCCTCAAAGACCTGTTTTTAAAACAGAAGATCAAACCACCACTAAGATAAGGCCTGTCTTTAATTGCTCACTTAAAACTAAAGCAGGGTATTCCTTAAACGAAGCAGCCTACCCTGGAATAAATCTAATGGAAAAAATATTATTGTTGTTTCGCTCCAAAAATAGGTGTTACTCTCTGATATTAGGAAGAATTTCTTGGTGATTAAACTTAGCTTGGAATAAGACAAAAATAGATTCTGTTTTTTTTGTGTGTTTTTTTTTATATAAAGAAATGGAGTAGATTAATTTGTTTTGGATACAACACTCTTTCATTCGGGTTTAATGCTAGTCCTTTTATTTTAAATTATGTTACCAGTCGTCATGCTAGTAAATTCCCTGATGATGAATGCACCGTCATGTTGAAGAACAATTTCTACGTGGACAACCTAGTTAAGATTTGTAATTCTCTTCAAAAACTGATGCATGTCTACAGGGAGTCGGTGGATAGAATGGAAAAAGGCAACTTTGGCCTTAGTAATGCTAATTGCGAGGACATGAAAAAACTCATGATTGCAGATGGCAACTATGCTGAGCATGATTGTCAGTTGGAAAAGGTCCTGGGATATAGATATGATCCAGTCAGGGATACCTTGTGTTTAGCTGGTAGCAGTATTGATTCTGGTGTCAAGACAAAAAGAAAGGTATTGTCACAAATATCTAGTGATTTTAAACCTATGTCGCTATGTCTTCCTCTGACAATTAGGGGTAGGATAGTAATGCGTGATCTATGGAAACAGAAGTTACCTTGGGACGATGCTATTCCACCGGAACCCCAACAGGTTTGGAGCAGCTTGTGTTTAGACAAGACCTCGCTCATCTTAAGGAATTAAGTTTCCCCAGATGCATGATAGATGACTCCGTCCGAGCAGAATTGTATATATTCTGCTACGCCTGGAATAGGGCATACGGTTATGCAGCTTATGTTGTACAGGATCACAAATCGAATTTAGTTTTGGCAAAGTCCAAGGGAGCTCCCATTAAACCCAAATCCTTACCTACTTACTTACTGGAATTTCTGGATGTGATCGTAAATTAACTGTATTCTGAAAACATTTTTAATGTATGTGTTTAAAATGTTTATATTGCGGTGGACGCTCAAGTGGTGTTGTCTTGGGTGTCTTGTAACAATAACATTAAAACTAAGAATTAATTCGTTAAGAACAGACTGAGGATAATTTTAAAGCTCTAGAAGATTTTCGGTCTGATTATGGATTATCGTTTATGTTCAAGTATTTGTCTGTATTGCCGAATCCCAGTGATTTAATCACGAGAGATCTACTCTTTGACAAATTCAAACAAAACTTTAAATTTTGGATTTATATCCCTACCTGGCTTACGGAAAATCCTGTGGCTTGACCGGAAAGTAGATTGACTTGCCTCAGGGACGAAAGCAGTGATATTGTTCATTGCGAAGTGTATCACAATACTATTTCTATTTGTTCGAACGAACCTATTGCAGATTTGGCCAAATATTCTAAGTTGTCTAAATTGATACGAGTTACTGCTACAGTCTTTAAGTTTATAAGTTAAGGTATTCTGATGCTGACTCCAAGCATTGCGCAAAGGTTTATCTCTTCAAATTAATGCAAAAACATTCTTTTGATGGCTAAATACAATATCTTGAGAATCTTCTAGACAAAGAGACTCCGAGATTAGTTAAGGATTTAAACTTATTCATGGATAAAGAGGAATTCATTCGTTCCTTTGGGAGAAATGCCAAACGGATATCTATCAGTTTGAAGTTATTTGTCCTAAATTGCTATCACCAATTTCATTATCCTTGATCGCTACGAAAGATGCAAACATTTGGTTATTGCTGCCACTTTGAACAAACTGAGATTGTCCAGGTTTTGGGTAGCTATGACTCGACAGACTATTAAGAAATGCATCTCTAGCTGTTACCTTTGTAAGAATTATAAAGCTCTTGCCTTTAAGTACCCTAAGCTTACTAACCTACCTAAGCACAGGGTTCAGCCCTACTTGTGCACGGGAATAGACTTTACTGGGTATGTATGGATTGGTAGTGGCGAGGGAGCAAAAAGTTGTACATATTGAATTTCATTTGTATGAACATCCTGGCAGTTCATATAGAAATGATGAAGGAAATGAGCACCTATTCGATTTACTAACATCTACGGTATTCCTGCACACATTTATAGTGATAATACTAGGTCATTCGTTGCGGGTTTCATTTTGTGAATGAATTCCTGACTTCCAATGAGTTCGGAGACAGATTTGGTGTATTTAACATGAAACACCTTGCAATTCCCCTATATTCTGCTTGGAAGGGCAGTGTGTGGGGATGTATGATTAAAACTATCAAGTTATATCTATATAAGACCACTGGTAGATCTCAGGTTGAGTATTTTGAATTACTTACTACTCTTACAGACATACAAAGAGCAATAAATTCCAGACCCCTTACTTACTGTTGCTCCTCTGATTCTGATTTACAGATAATTACTCCAAACTTCATCCTTTGTCCTTATGTAAATGAAGGTTTGCTTCTCAATATAAGCGAAGAAAGGGCTATATGCTCGGATCCCCAAGCCAAGGCTGATATTGTCAAAGCTATAGAAACTAGAGATTATTTGTTGAATGGGTTTAAGGATTTATGATATCAGGAATATCTCTTGGATTTGAAGGCTCAGTGCAAGGATTTGTATGGTAGGAATTTTGAAAATATGATTAAGATTGATGATGTAGTACTCATCAAAAATCCTACCAAATCCAGACCTTACTGGTCTTTGGATAGAGGTCAAAGGCTGAATACTGGTGATGATAACATTCAATCAGTTGAGACCAAGATAGGAGATGGAACTGTGAACGTCTATTCACTCAAGCATTTATACCTGTTGGAGTTATCCATCACCCATAACCACAATCTAAAGTACCTCCTAATGATACGGACAGAGTTTCCAGTCCGGGCGATTCTGCTGTTATCCCTACTGATCCAAACCCTTCTCCTGCTAAGCTGTTTAAGTGCGTTTTCAAAAGACCCAAAAGATTATCGTAAAAAACAACAAAGGGGTCTGGGCATGACATTAAACTGCACTGGTGACCCGGATATGACTTCTAACTGCTCTGGTAGTAACATAAACATCGATTTACTAGGCATCATTTTGGAAATTTGTACGCCAAAGCCTCCAGAATCATAGAATTTCAGGCTGTTATTGTTTCCTCGATTCTCGGCTCATGAAGTCATAGAACTTTGAACCCTGAATATGTTGTAAGATTAATTGTAAACTTACACTTTAATGTACCTATATCCTTTTCTTTGGCGGGATAGGATAGATTACCTAAATTGAAAACTTACTCGTTGTCAGTAAGTTCTCTTTTATAAAAATTCTGAAAATGTACTTGCTCGTTGAAAGCAAGTTTAAAATTTTTTTGATTAAAACTGATGATAAGATTATGTACACCCTAAACCATCCAGAATTATAGAATTTCAGGCTGAGATAAGAATATATTTTCTAACGGATGTGAGAGCCAGAAAAGTGTATACAAATTTTTTTGGGAAAAGTTCCCGATATTTCTGAACCTTCTAAATTTGATAAATTCGGAGAATATGCGCCTCTTTGGTATTAAATACTTGACATCGCCTGTGATAACATCAGGTTGGCGACAGTAACACCAGTCCTCTCCAGAACTTGTTTCAAGATAGAAATCTGCATGCTGGGCTATAAAGACAGAACGTCAGCCTTCTACTAAAAACTAATTGAGACCTGCTTCCTTGGACATAGAAATCCCTGTCGTCGGCCTACGAAATCACTCAACTACAAACTACGGATCTTCCGATTGTTTCCCCCTCAACAACAGCTCTGAAGAAATCTTATGTTAGTGTTAATCCCTTAAGAAGAATTTACTTGCTTAAAGAACTTTTACGCGCTCAAAGAAATATTTTGAGCAAGCAATTATATGAACACTTTTTCTTCCTTTAAATTAAAGGAATTTTCTTCTCCCTTTATTTTCTCTCATATCTTGGGTATATCCTTTTACCTTTTTTGTGTATGTAAATAAGCATTTTCTTCTATTATTCGTTCGTCTAAAAAAGAGAAATGTCCGCTCTAATCTTTTAAGCTGTTGTTGTTTTTATCGATTCTGTCAGTCACCTTTAACCATAACCCTTTCATGTGGAAAATCCGGGCCAAATTTCCCGCAAAGTAGGCGCTAGCGTCGTCTTGGAATCGCTGTGCACTGTTAAAATGTTAAATATTCAGGTGGAGGACGCTATGTTTTTAACAGAGCAGTAAAAACCACATTTTGTAAACACATTCTTTATCTTTTTTCCTATATATTTACATTTTCAAGACGTGTCTTAAATATTTAGATGCAACTCTATTGTGTGTGGAGCAAACCAATGTCCGCCACGGTAAGTGTCACCAGTGTACCAACGACGGCGTATTTCTGGGGATAGGGATTCCTATTATATGAGTAGGATATACATGCTTGTGCGTGTGGTTTGGTATTTGATTTTTTTTTTCTGTGACACTATTTAGTTTTGGTAATTAATTAATTAGCCATAAAAAGTGAACGAGAAAATGCTGAAAACAGAAAAAAAAGGGTTAAGAGATATCCTGAAGATTTTTTTTTCAAAAAGTCTATTTTTCTCAAGAAACCGAAGAATTGCATCAACGATAATTTCATGAAAAGGCAATGTGACGATCTCTGGCAATTGGTTAATGATAGTCGTTAAAAGTGCTGGTTAAGAAAACACAAAATAACAAGAATCGACGAAAATATCGTTCGAGAGTGCATAGATATTGTGTACACAGGTAATGTGACCGAGGAAATAGCCAGACGAGAATGCCATGTGTTAATTGTAGGAATTTTGTCAGGGCGCAAAAGGATTTGCGTAAACAAAGTTCCAGTTGATAATTCTAAACTGCTCGTGATCTGGGAACAGTATAAGAAATCCTGAATAAGCAATGGTGTCAAAGATTTAAGTAATGAAGCAAGTTTAGCCACACCAGCACGGCAGAAATGGTCAGTGGTGATAAGCGGAGGTAATATAGTAAGAGAGACAGAGCAGTTACTAATGCCGAACGAAAGGAATTGGCGTGAGGTTCCAATGTGAGCGGAGGAGGATAGCTATCCTGCAACCTCTCCTCACGAACAAAGGGATCCCCCCTGAAATAGGAAGTAATTAATTTTCCTGGCCAGACAACAAAGGGAATCTAAGTCCATATAAGTGAGCGCCCTCGGGAAGTTCGCTAGTTCGCGTTTTGCAGTTAGGGAGAGCTACGAGAGAGCTGAGAGATTCCATGATTCTTGCCTCCGATTTCGCCTTTATACCAACAGTAAGTTATACTGATAAACGAAGCTAAGCCAGTTGACTTAGAAGACCAGAACTTTCCTAGATTTAAAAGTGTCACTCTCAAAAGAAACGGGTTGGGAAGAACACACACTCCTGTATAGAACAGACTGATAAAAGATGATTTGCTTTCTTTAAACATACCCGAACCTTTTTGGTTTTCATTTATTTCTTTTTGCTTGTGCGACATCACCCCCAGTTGAGATTCACCTTGCACGATGGCCCCGGTGTGTGACTGTTCTCGTCGACCTAAGATCAAAATCACAATGTGGGTAGGTTAGACTTTAGATCAAGATAGTTACTTCGGTAACCAATCATTGTAAGCGAGCTGAGAACGACGTTTTGGAGATTTATGGCACTGTACGCATAAACATATTTCTTTATATATTTTGTTGTGAATATTGTATCAAACAAGGTTATATGTAAATACATTAACTTCCTATATAATTTCTCTTAACATATATATATATATATATATATATATATATATATATATATATATATATATAGATATTACACCGAAACCATGTAAAAATCGCTACACAATTGAGTGTCATGTGTTGATGCATCTCATCAGGCGATTGTAGATTACTGGCGAGTGAACGATTTATTTAGATTTAAAAGGAAAAGGAAAATACAACCTCTTTTTACGAAAAACAAGTGGGAGGTATAAGGTTTGTGGGCGTTACTCTGACCAACCAATCAAATATGACCTACGTTAAATTTAAACTAAGCTAAGAAGCAAAAATTCAAAACTTCTTTTTTATAAACATAAACGGATACATAAATTATACAAACTAGACAAAACCATTGCATAAGAAATAAAAATAGGGTGGAGGGGCAATTTAGCAAATGCTAAACAAGTTAAATGTTTTGTGAGCTTCCTACATAATTTTTTTTATAGCTGATAAATAAATAGATTCTTTAAGAAACTAGTAAATAATTTAAACGTATGGAACTATTTGGTAAATTGATATGCAATTGTTGAATAAAGATTCTTCATATAAGATTTTATTAACAATACCCAATCGGAGTAAAATCTCATAAATACCAACCAAATACTAATACATCCGTACAAGATGTTATCAGGAGATTAATGCAAAATTATACTAAATCCAAATTAATATTACAAATAGAATGGTAAGCCATATATGTTGCAACGTAGTACAACTAAAATATATGCGATAGAGTGTTTCATGCTAAAGGCAATCAGCATGCCGTCACTGTGTTTGATAGTGTTCACATGAAAATAAACAAGCACACAGAGATATAAATGTATGGTTATATATGAATATATTATTGTGTATATATGTATATATATATATGTGTATATAGTATTTATACGTGTGTACATATGTATATCATTTTTTTTTCTATTTTCTTTTGTTATAATGTCTAATGGAGCTGAACATTATTTTTATGTTTAGATGCATTTAAACTGATCAAATTTTATTTCAGAGAACAATAAAATTAAATTTTGTTTGATTAAAACCCTGCTAACATGGAAGTACCCAAGAATCATTTGAGGCACATAATGCTTTATGAGTTCAAGAAAATGGAAACTCAGCAATGCCGAAGGAGCTGAACATTATTTTATGTTTAGGCTAGAAACATTCACTCAGTTTATGGAGAGGAATGTGTGAATGAAAGAACTTGCAGAAAGATGGTTTGCAAAATTCAGAGGTGGAGATTTCACCCTTGAAGATGAAGATCGAACCGGACGTCCAGTTGAGTTTGATGAAAAAAGCTTCTTGAAGCAGCCCTTGAAGAAAATCCTGCTTTATCAGTTGAGGAATTGGCAGTGGTTCTCAGTTCAAACCATACAACTGTTCATCGTCATCTTCAACAACTTGGAAAAGTTCCTAAACTTGGAAAATGGGTGCCTCATGAATTGTCTGAAAACAACCTCAAATCCCGAGTTGACATCTGCTCTTCTCTCCATTCTCGCCAACTTGTTTCACCTTTTTTGGATAGACTTGTGACTGGCGACGAAAAATGGATCTTTTATCGAAATGTTAAGCGTCGTAGACAGTGGCTTGGTAAAGGGAAGGACCCCAGCCACAGCCGAGAAGGGAACTTCATGGGCAAAAGGTTCTTCTTTCAATCTGGTGGGATCGCCAAGGAATAATCCACTTTGAATTCTTACCACCTAATGCAACAATTAATGCTCAAATATACTGTCAGCAATTAGAGCGTTTGAACCAAGCTTTGAGGAAAAAAAGACCTGCTCTAGTGAATCGAAAAGAGGTGATGTTTCATCAGGACAATGCGCGACCCCACACAGCAAGAATCACGTCACAAAAGATCGAAGAACTTGGTTGGGAGAAAATTCCTCATCCACCTTATTCTCCCGATCTTGCTCCTTCAGACTACCATTTGTTTCGTAGCTTACAGAATCATTTGGAAGAAACAGCTTTTGTAACACAGGAAGAGGTTAAAACTGACATTTGTGAGTTCTTCGAATCAAAGCCAAAATAATTTTACAGTAATGGAATTAGTAAGCTTGTTAATAGATGGAAGGAAGTCATAGATAATCAGGGAAAATACATTGTTGATTGAATCTGTAATTAAATGTAACATTTGGTCACTTGTTTTCTTTATTCAAAATTCGGACAGAACTTATGGGATTACCTGATATATATTATAATATATATATTTTATATGAATCATAAAATGAGAAAAATGGAATTAATATTTGTTTATATACGTTTTGATTTCCAAAGAGGGGTAATCATAAAAGCTATATATTATTCATTTTAAATGGAAAAAAAAAATTAGTAAATATTCATGATCATGGACTATTTTTCAAAACCATTTGATCATTTTCTGTTTTTGTCAATAGTAAAACTATGACGAATGAAAGCCCAAATTTATTTTGAAAATATTTGGTCAAAAAAATTATTTCAAGAAAAATTTTAACACGCGTCCATTTAACAGCATATTTTCTTTTAATATTTTCAACCCAGTAAGATTGCATTATATTTTATTTTTTTTATTATAAAAGCATCATATTGTATAAATCTTCATTAGGTTATTAAAATTATTGTTCGTTTATAAAGATTCCTTTTCACTATGTTTCTTTTTTTGAATCGGAGAACATTGCATTGGGACGTTAATTCACGCCGTATGAACATTTATTCTCCCAGGTCCTTTCATTTTAATAATACATTTGAAGTTCAGATAAGATATACCAGCCAAATTTTGCCAAAAATCTGTTTCTTATCCAGATAGTTGGCCTGAACCCCTCGTGATCATATATATATTATATATATATATATCCGATTTATAAAAGGCAAAAAATGTGATGGTTTGGTCGATAAAACCCATATCTCAAATAATATTCTACATTATTTTTATATTATTACCATGATTTTTTGAATAATCTTATGTTCTTGCCAGATTTCTCAAAACTTCCATATTCCTCCTAAAATGAACACTTGAGACTATATATGTATATATATGAAATAGATATTTATTCATTTTATATTTTCTACGGATCGTATTGATAACCAATTACATTGTAAATTATCACATATATAAATGATTTTATTGTCGTTTCTATATAAATGATCACCTTTTTTTTGATATATAAATATTTTTCATGTTGTTTGCAATTTTCGTTTCAGGCATTTTTATGATTTCATTTTTGGTATGGATTTATAACTTTTTCCAAAAAGCCCGGGAAAATGAAAGTTCAATTTGAGATCCATTATGAGTATATGAGGTCTGTATTTCGCCTAACTTTTTTTTTTTCTTTTTATTTCTATGATGATTTGATGTATGATTTTAATAATATATTTATTTTATGATCCCATAACGGAAGGTTATTCAGGGGAATATTTTATTTTTTTCGAATCATCGGTACTTTTTTTTTCATGGATCTTAAAAATGCCGGTTTAATATTCCCCATCACCATATTATACCAGACTTTTCATTTTGAAGATTTAATCTTTTTGCATTTACACAGGTTATAAACAAAAAGTATGCAACAAAATAAATTATTTTCAAAATTCTGTCACTAATTTAAATACAAAATGAAACTTGAACTACTATATATATATATTCATATATATATTATAACTGAAAAAATACTACCCTAAGGTACGTGAATACTAAATTAAAATGAGTAAAAAATTCCAATCAATCAGATCTCCAGAGAAACCTTGTGAACACACACACGACGATGGAATATTTTTAAACATAAAATGTGATTTTTCAAAAATTTTTTTTCATGAATATATATATATATATATATATATTCCAATATATATTGAATCTCTTTCGACAGAAAAGAGGCCCGCCCATTAACGTGATTTGTTTTAAATCACGTTTTAAAATGCATATTTCCACATAACTATGGTCCCATCCAATCTGCTGGATAAAATTTCCATGAGAAACTCCATTTTGGCAAATTTTTCAAGAACACAAAATCAAGCTAAGATATTTTTGCATTACTTACCAAACATTGTTTTCCAGCAACGTAATTTTTGTAAACGCTGGAATATAATGATGAATAAAAACAAAAATTTACTCTGTAATTGCAGGAAATTAATTTTAATCCAAATTTCACATGAAAATTTATTCAAGCGAGAGGGTGATATTTTATTATCCAAATGATGTCTAGTTAGCTGTAACATTTTTAATCATCCCAAATAAAAAAATCTCAATTTTAAATTATATATATAAACGCAATAAAAAAATATATTTTTATATATATATATATATAATTCAAATAATTCTTAAAACTTAATTGAAAAGGAAAAAAAATGAAAATTTTCCTTTAATATTAGAGAAAAAATTTTGAAACTATCAAACAAAAAAACGGTTTACTATTGAATATAAAATTTAATTTGTTTTCAATTGTAGGATCTGCTCTATAGTATTCTTTGAAAAGACTTCAATATCTATATCCGGTGGAGTTTAAAATAATATCAAATCATCCAATGTATAATGAATCGCCATATTCCACCTTCTTTTTTCTTTTTTGAAGGTTAACCTTCAATTTTTTGACATTTTATCAAATTTGTTTAATAAATATATGAATTACGAACCCGGATGCAATATTAAATAATTATTATTAAATTTTGCTTGACTGGAATAATTAATAGCCACCTCCTGAATGTTCTGATCATCCCTTTCTAAATCACTATTTTAGTATATATATACTAAAATCTGTTGACCTGTATATTCAGCATATCTTTGATTATAAAATAAACGTTATTTTTTTTCTTTTCAATGAAACATAATTTAAAGATTTTTTTTTTTTTTTCAGAGTTTCACACTATGAATTGTGAATTAATAACTATATCGAAAAATATAAACCAGCATATAATCCATTAATTTTCATAATATATCAAAATCTAAAGGCAATTCGTTTTATTATTCAGAAATTTTTTTAATAAAAACTTTATAAAAATTCGTCTTTGAATATTTTAAAAAGATAATTGGATTTCATATATATTGGTATATATAATATATATATATATCATTATATATATTCACTATATACCTATATATATATAATATTGATCATGCTATTAGTATTTATATATATATTTCACTATATATTTTATATATATATATATATATATAATATATATATATATATATATATAATGTTTTGTATATGAAAAATTTTTTTTTTCAAAGGATATCGTATTTTATTTTATATCTTAATATCTTGATTTTTGTTTTTTTATTTCTTTGGTATATGATATATATTTTTTTTTTTTTATTTTCTTTTTTTTTGATTCTAATATATATTAATATTTTAGATATTAACATATATATATATATATATATGTATTATATGAATGTATATATATATATATATATATATATATATATAATATATATTTATTAAATATATGTATATATATATATATATCTATATATATATATATATTTATATATATATATATATATATATATATATATATATATTTAATAAATAAATCCAATTAATCTTTGGTGAATTGTATTGATTAGAAAATTTTTTATTTCACTCTTAAATTTTTGATCAAAAAAACTTATTGAATGTTTATTATTCATTGAATGAACTTTTTAAATCAAGAAAGTTTAGCAAATAATTTGTCTTAGTTCTTTTGAAGGCCAAAAAAAAAAAAGAATTTCCATCTCTTCTTTTCTGGGGCTTCTTCAAATATTTTTTTTTTAAAATTGTTTTATCGAATTTATTTTTTTAAATAAAATTTCCATTTTTACAATTCATGATGATTTTTAAACCTCCTATTTATTAATGTATTTCAAAAAAATTTAAGCCTGTTATTCTTTCCAATAAATTAATATTTATTCATAGACGGTTGAAAATTCTTTTAAAACATTTGAACTATCTAATTGGAATAAAAAAAAAAATATCAGCAAAAATAATTTTATTACATACAGAAATTCACAAATATTTTTTAACGATTTTATTATGTAAATCAAAAAGGATAAGGAAAGATTTTGCTTGATTTTTTTACTTTTATTATGGATGCAAAATTGTGAAATTGGAAAATTTTTTTTCCAATTCTATAAATTTGCAAACAGAAAATGGCTTATTCATAAAAACACAGTTCAAATATTTAAATTTTTTATTGAAAACATCATGTTAATTTTTTTTAAAAATGTTTATATGAACGTTGTTTTTCATATCGTGTAAATTTTTTCAATTCAATGTTTTTTCTATGATCACTTATCTTTTCATTTTTCAAAATATTTTTTAATCAAAATCATTTTTAAAATAGCATATTTTGTTTAAAATTTTAACTTCCTTGATTTCAGGCATATTTTAATCAATATAAATTCTATCTGTTTCATTACCGAAAACATGCATCCAGGCAGAGATATCAGGCAGAAATGCATCCAGGCGATTTGAAAGAAATAAGAATAGAATAAAGAAGGGAAAAAAATTTACGAGATCCGAATCATTTGGTGATAATTTAACACACAAATGGCTTTTAGGCAATAAAAAAAAAGGGTTATTTTGATAAGTGGCAAATGGCGAAATGTCATTACAATGACAATTTGATTTGAGAAAAAAAAGTGTTATCTAAGGATATGAAAACAAACTATTGGTATCATAGGCATCTTATTATAACACAGACCACCGGCCAAGGGAAAAATTAAAGAAAATGTTATTTTGATAAGTGACGACAAAGAAACAGGCGACTAAAAAAATGACTTTGGACAAATATGAAAATTAAAAAAACCTGCGAATCAATCATTGACCGATTTTCCCACTTGGCCTGCGCGAATGGAATTGTGTTATCAAGAAATGTTCGCCAAAGAAAGTCCACTTGAAAACGTTAATTTTGATAATTGACAAAACACAGGTGTAGCTTGGAGCCTTAGTTAGATATGGAAAATTAAAATCCCACACAAGTAGTCTCGCTGACTGAAATTTTTTCGACAAAACAACTTTTGCCCTGCGATAATAAAAATTTTGTTATCAGAATATGTACCGAAGGAAAATGAATGGGGACCCAGAAATTTTTTTCTTTCTTCCTTGGAGACGTCAGACTGACTGAAAACTTGGGGAAAATTCTTTTTTAGGCCATGTTAAGAAAACCAACCATCTTGATGGATTAGCGATAAACTACTTGACAAACGCCACGTGTTGAACAAAGAGTTGTCATATTATCCGTTCATGATAACGGCGATTTGAAAGGAAGAAAAAAAAGAAAAGAGAGAGATCATTAATTTTTTTTTTAGTTAAGCAAGGTATTTTTTTTTTCCAAAAAAAGCCGCGGATTGTTCACGCCCGACTAAGACATCATTGGTCAAGTGGTGATCACGTGACGCACGAAGGAGGAGGAAAGATACCCGACCAAGACCTCATTGGCCGAGAGTGGTCACGTGACGCACGAAGAAGGCTGTCGACGCCCCCATCCAGAGTATAAGTATGAGAAGCCGCTACGAAGAAGTGGGGAGGGCAGTTCACGCCCCTCAGAAGCATGGTGAGAAAGTGGGAGTGAAAAAAAGTTACCAAAAATGGAAAAGAGTGGAAAATACCTAACCAGAAATAACAGAGGTGGATATGTATTTAGAATTATCGAGGAACCCCCCGACGCCAACAGACCCAACCCGGTTTTGGTCGGCGTCAATAAAAACCAGGCCCCAACAGGCAGAAATCAGTTCAGACGGCAGAGATGAGTGTCCAGTAGTTCGAGCCCCGACAGGCAGAGATGAGTGTCCAGAGAGAGAGATGAGTGCCCAGAGTTCAAGATCCAGGATAGATGAGTGACCAAGATTCACGCAAAATTTGGACTTCCGCAAAATTTTGGACTTCAACCAAGAACAATTATTTTGAAGAGCGACTTAGAACCAGACCACCGAAATAAGTTTTTTTTTTTTCGACTTTCGTCCAAAGACACACCGAAACACAAATTTCTTAGAGAGCAAACAACTGGAAGCGTTAAAACTTGCCTAGCGAAAACGACGTGTCCCAATCCACAGAACGGGTCGGGAGATAGATGCTGTCCTATGTATCGAACAACGAGACATAAAGTTTGTTACCTTTTTCTTTGATACTTTGAACTTTTGAGTTTTCATTTTATTTTCTTTTTATGCATATTTGTGTGTTATCACCCCCCGTTGAACTCAATTTGCATTACGGCCCCAACCACTGTTTGATCTCGTCTGTCTAAGATCAATTCACAACGTGGGTAGGCAGACTGGAGATCAATGCAGTTACCTTGGTAACCAGGCGTTGGAAGCGAGTTGGGAACGACGAGGCTGATATCAAATCTAACCAGATTCCCACCCGAATCACCAAAAGGTTAGAACGTCACGTTTGGGTGCCGCGACCGATACCAAGCCAGTTGGTCGTCACAGTACGAGACAACACGACTGACGCGACAGGCGGACGTCACGTTTGGAGCAGCGACACCCGGACGCAGCAGCGAGGAGCGAACAGCTGGCGCCGCGGCGAAGACGTCACAATTGGTGCTGTTTAGGGACGTCACAACTGGTGTCGTGACCGGGATAGGACCCTCACAACGGCCACGTCACAACTGGCGCCGTGGTAGATCAGGATAGAACGTCACAGTTGGCGCTGCGACCGGGGACGACGTCACAAATATAATGATCCCAAGAACACTGCAAAATCGACGGAGAAATGGCTTGCTATAAATAATGTAAATATCAGTCCACAGATTTAAACCCAATCGAGAATCTGTCGCGTTATTTGAAAATTCAAATCCAACCGAGACCCCCAACAAACATCCCGTATCTGAAGACCATATGCGAAGAAGAATGGAACAAAATACCAGCTAAAATTTTCAAGTCATTAATTGAAAACTATAAGAAAAGATCGGTTGCTGTAGAAGTGAATAATGGCTACTCTACAAAGTATTAAATTATTCTTTTTTGCATTGTACAAATACTTTTTTCACCCATTAAAATGAATAAATGGGATTTATTTTCTGTTTTCTATGCACATTTAATCATGCATCTGTGTAAATTTAATTATATATTTGTTACTGATGACAATATTGGAATTGTTTTTTAGTTCTTTTGTAGCTATTTTTAGATTTGTTGTTAGCATATTATTATAGTTGTTGCGAGGAGAGAGGTCTCTTAAGTCTTCGGCCTTAAGGTAGTCTCTCAGGTCTGCATGAATTGCTATGTCTCCACGCAGCACGTGTTGGGATAGTGACTGGTGTAGAACTTCAATTTCGGTCTTCTTTGTAATTTGGCCCTAAACTTAAGAATTCTTTTTGGTCATCTGTTAATTTATGACTCGATAGGTTTATATATTTATCACTGCTATTGGGTAGTATAAAGTTTCCTTGGTATACTTTACATAGCTTTTTTGTAATTATTTGTCTGTGTGTAAGTTGATGTTCATTAATGCTAAGATTGAGGTGGTTCAGTTCTTCCTTATATTCGGGTTCGGTCAAGGTGGTTTTAATGTCTCGTTATGTTTGTTGATTTCATTATTTCAATGTTGGATGTCATTTTTAGCTGTTTTTATTCGTCGTAAGACGAGTTTATTTCTGAATGTTGTAGTATTACCTTGCTTGTTGACTGTCGGATCGTGTAGTTTAATAATTTGTATTTAGGCAAGAATCCCTCTTTTATACATGTTTCCTAAAAGACAACTGACAAGGTATTGCGATTAAGCTTTTTATTTAATTTTTCTTGTGTTCGTACAGGTGTTTTCTTTACTGGACACAAAGTGTGTAAAAACTGTCCAAATGTTCTTTCTGCATTTCCCAGCGCTTTCGTCTATAATTTTAGCCATTATCAAATCTCAATGAATTCTAATGGAGCTGTGGTCGGATAGGTGTAACGTAAGTCGTCTGGATAGGCATGTAGTAGTGCGACCGATCTAATTATTTATGAGTTTGGTTTGACGCCATTCGAAACCTACAAGCAGAAAATACAAGCATAATAGAATCATCCACATCTAAAAAATTATTAAAAATAATGGAATCCCTAATAATAAAAAATAAAAAACCAACACTCAATAACATTAACTACGAATACGGCCACAATGTGCTGACCATGTTTCGAAAATAAAATATCCCTATAACTCTAGATACATTCACACAATCTATACATTCGGTTAAAAAAGTAAAAATAAAATCATCCTTGATAATGGTTAAAATTATAGCCGAAAAAATATCGAAAATGCAGAATATTCGAACAGTTTTACACAATGTGAGTGGACACCATAAAGCAGGTTAATTTTACGTCTAAGTGTAAAAATAATAATGGAGGTGCTATTGTGTATTTACAGATTAACGTGAATGACATCAAATACATTTACTGTTCTTTTTAGGATACCACCATGTTGTTTGTTGGGGGATTGCTCGTGGCGATCGCAATTGAAACCTGTCAACTTCATAAAAAAATTTGCAACCGCATTTTAATGTTATTTGGGTCAGAACCAAGATGGTAAGCAAAATCTTTTTTACGCATTGATTACATTATAATGTGCAAATTAATAATTAAACTCTTTGGTGATTTGATTTTATAATTGAGTTTTCATATTTTTTGCCGTTTGCTTTTCTACGAAATCTAGGAATTTTTTAGTGTAGTGTTCTCATTTTCCTCACATCATTTCAGCTGATATGTTCTTCTGTCTGCATCAAGAATATAGAAAAAATACTGTGGTAGCATCTCAATTGGTGTCAAGACTATTCAAATACAGAAGGATACACCCACACACCTCCAAAAGTAGATACTTGTTTATGGTATACCTTTTTAACTGGAGCAAACTAAACCTATTTCTATCGTTCTGTTGTTTATAGATGAGGATATTAGTTTGAATTATCCATGAACTAATGAAAACATTTAATCTGCAAAACTCCATATATCAGTTGTCCATTTTTCGTTTTCATCAGAAAAAAATACCATCACCGGTTGCAGACATCAATAATTAACAATTATTAATTTTTGTCATTCTACTGTCAATGGTAAACGGTGTGGCTAGGAACAAATCATCAGCTTTCCGCAAGACTCGAACTTGTGTTACTTTGACCTCGAAGAGCCTATAGAATAATAGCCTGAGTAGTTGCGATGGGAAGCAAATTAAAATGAAAGAAATTCTCGTCAAAATTTCAATAAGGATGACAATATTTAATTTAATTACTCAAAATGATATTGCTGTTAATATCACTAGTGACTATAAGAAAAACATCAAATTCAAATATAACCGCGCCAGGAGTTTGGAGCAAAAAAATAATAAGTCTGCATTGTTATATTTGAACTTCTGCAACCTCTGGGTCAAAAAACCTAAACGGTAATGATTAGTAAAATGGACGAGTGTTCGAGTATCGCTGGAAGTTTATAATTTCCGATCTGCGCTCTCTACTAATAGTCGTAGAATGATAGTTTGAGTACTTGCGATGAAAAGTAACTAAAATTAAGATAAAAGAAATGCCACTCAAAAAATGCTTAGTAGTGAGTCCCAATAAAAAAATAAAATGAAATAAAATATATAAATAAATATATAAACAAAAAAAAAAAAGAAAAATAAAAAAATGCATTTGCAAGGGTTTTACCTTTATTTTTTATGATAAAAACGGTATACCATAATGAAAAAAAAATATGTATTCTTCATATTTTTACAAAGTTTTATCGTCAAAACGTTTGTTATTATTAAGACGAAAGACTAAAGTATTTTTTAACTTATTTTATTCATTCTTTTTTTTAATCCTTTCTACCACGTTGGAAATTCTGGTTAAACAGCTTTTTTTTTCTTTTTTTTTTTTTTCGTCAACGGTGTAGCAAGGCTGACAATGAAAATTTTAGCGCCTTTCTTCCGGTAAAATAACACATTGATTTGGAATTCTAGCAAAAATCAAATAATTGTCGGATTTTAATTAAACTTTCAGGACAAATACACAAATGAATAAAATTGTTTTTGAAATTGTTATTTTTAGAAAATCTTGGAAAATATATTGTTTTACGTCTATTACTCCTTACTTACTTAATTTTATGAAATTTCGAGAAATTAAATTCGGATCGCAAACTTTGTTTTATTAGTTAAACGCAAATCTCCTTGGAGAAATAAACCATCATTTTTTTTTTTAAACTGTTACTATTTCAAGTAGATTTTCGGGAAAACAGTAAAATAAAAAATGCAATAAAACTATGACATTATTTAATTAGATAAGCTTTTAATTACTTTTATAAATAATACATAACTGGCACATTATAGTCTTAAAAAGACTTTTTCGATGAATAATGAATTTTTATAAGAATTGTTTTCATTTTTTTAACTATAATAATTTATCAAATTTCAAAAATCTTTTTAAAATTCTTTAATCGCGTTAGGGTATGAAGTGAAGACTATATTTAATAATCAATAATTGAAAAGCTTAATACAAATTATCAATCACTAGAATTTTTAAATAATTTTAAAAAACATTTTTTCAGGTGTATAAACGTGCCCATTTTGAAATTATGGATGACCATAAACGACATTATCAGAAAATATGATCGAGGACTATAATACATTTAAAGTCAACTGTGACGTCGTCCCCCGGTCGCAGCGCCGACTGTGACGTTCTATCCTGATCTACCACGGCGCCAGTTGTGACGTCCCTAAACAGCACCAATTGTGACGTCTTCGCCGCGGCGTCAGCTGTTCGCTCCTCGCTGCTCCGTCCGGATGTCGCTGCTCCAAACGTGACGTTCTAACCCTTTGCGGCACCCAAATGATTCGGGTAGGAATCTGGTTAGATTTGATATCAGCCTCGCCGTTCCCAACCTGCTTCCAACGCCTGGTTACCAGGGTAACTGCACTGATCTCCAGTCTGCCTACCCACGTTGTGAATTGATCTTAGACAGACGAGATCAAACAGGGGTTGGGGCCGTAATGCAAGCTGAGTTCAACGGGGTGATAACACAAAATATGCATAAAAGAAAATAAAATGAAAACTCACAAAGTTCAAAGTATCAAAGAAAAAGGTAACAAACTTTTTATGTCTAGTTGTTCGGTACATAGGACTGTGTCTACCTCCCGACCCGTTCTGTGGATTGTGGCACGACGCTTTCGCTAGGCAAATTTTAACGCTTCAAGTTGTTTGCTCTCTAAGAAATTTGTGTTTCGGTGTGTCTTTGGACGAAAGTCGAAAAACTTATTTCTGTGGTCTGGTTCTAAGTCGCTCTTCAAACTACTTGTTCTTGGTTGAAGAAGAGTCCAAAATTTTGCGTGAATCTGGTCAGCTATCTTGAGGCGGTTTCAACACTGGGCAACTCTTCTCTCTGCCGTCCGGGGCTGAACTAAACTCTGCCTGCCAGGGTCGACGAACTTCTTCTCGCCAGGGTCCGAACTCTTCTCTTCCTGCCGTCCGGGGCTGAACTTACTTCACTCACTCATCTCTGGTACTTGTCAGGCCGAACTGAACTTCTTCTCGCCAGCATGGGTCGAACGAACTCGGCACTCAGGGCCAAACGAACTGGCCTCTTCTGCCCGCTTGGGGCGAACGAACTCGGGCCGCTTCCCTCTGCCGTCCGGGGCTGAACTGATTTCTGTCTGGTGGGGCTTCGTTTTTATTGACGCCGTCAAAAACTGGGGTGGGTCTGTCGGCGCCAGGGGTTCTTTCGATAATTCTAAATACGTATCCACCCTTCTTATTTCTGGTTAGGGATTTTCCACTCTTTCCATTTTTTGGTAACTTTTTTCTCACTCCCACTTTCTCACCATGCTTCTGAGGGGGTGAACTGCCCTCCCCACTTCTTCGTATCGGCTTCTCATACTTATACTCTGGATGGGGCGTCGACTGATTTTCTTCGTGCGTCACGTGACCACTCTCGGCCAATGAGGTCCTGGTCGGGTATCTTTCCTCCTCCTTCGTGCGTCATGTGATCCACTTGGCCAATGACGTCTTAGTCGGGCGTGAACAACCCGTGGCTTTGTTTTGGAAAAAAATATACCTTGCTTAACTAAAAAAATAATTAAATCGCCGTTATCATGAGCGGTTGATGTGACAACTCTCGGTTTTTACAACACGTGGCGTTTGTCAAGCAGTTTATCGCCAATTCACTGGACAGCTGGATTATCTGACATGGTCTAAGAAAGGAATTTTCTCAAGTTTCCAGCCAATTTGGCGTCTCCAAAGCAGAAATAAAAATATTCAGTTTTCCTTCGGCTCATGTGTTGATAACAAAATTTTTATTATCGCAGGGCAAAAGTCTATTCTGTCAAAAATAAAAACTTAGCCAGTGAAAACTACTTGTGTGGGATTTTAATTTTCCATACCCAGTCAAGACTGCAAGTTACATCTGCGTTTTGTCCATTATCAAAATCTAACGTTTTCAAAATGGATTTTTAATTGGTGACCTCTATTGATAACACAATTCCATTTTTTTGCGGATAAGCGGAAATCGGTCAACGCTTGTTTGTAGGTGACCTAGATATTTTCGACATTTGATACCTATCAATAATAACCCTTCCTTTCCCGTCTTTTTTAAGCCGTGTGTGTTGTGTGTGTGTGTTCGCCTATGACCCGTCTCGTATTATTTTTTTTTTTTTTTCTTCTTCGTTTTCTTTTCTTTCTCCCAAATCGCCTGAATGCATGGCGGTTCAATCCTCTCGCAAAAAAAAAAAAAATTAAGAATTATTCTTAAAACCTAAAATACATTTTTCTTCTAACAAATAATCCTCAAATGGTTGATAAACCGTAAAAAAAAAAATCATATATCTATAAATATATCTTTCAAATCGTCAGGATGCATGGTGCCACACAACTTTCCTAAAATTAGATTACGGAAAATATTTTTCAACGTGTTTCAGATTACTGACTACTTTAAAAAAATATAATAAAACGGGTTTACCTGTCATTTTCTTAATTATGTTTTAACAGATAAAGTCTCCGCAGAAGAACAATAAACCTGTCAACACCTTATCAGTGCTCATCAATCACGTAACAAGTACATAATCCCCGTTACTGTTTTGTTCTAAAAATCTGTATCTGTGTTATTTTAAACTTAAAGTAAATAATTTTTTTTTCAAAACAGATTAATTATACTTTAAATCAGCTAATATTTCTTAAATAAAGTTTCAGAAAAGTATATTTTATTTTGGGGTGAATTTTTAAATAGATAATTCATTTTTAATAAATATTTTTTTTAAATTCACTTTAAACTTTAGGTATGGTGAATTATCGCGAATTAGTGGAGGTACCTACATTTGCGCTTTCCTTTAAAATCCTTATATCATTCTTTCTATATCTGTTTAAATTTCTCTCTATATACTTTTCTCTCAACTAATGAAAAGGCAACCCTCAAATAAAAAAGAGGAAAAAGAGAAGACTGAACCCGGCCGAAAAACGCCGTAAGATTCCTGAACCAGAGTCTAGTCATTTGTGACTAAAAAATCAGAGCGGTTCCACGAATAACATCCGCTAAATAAAAAAATGAAAAAGGAACGCCGGAAAATAATAATTTTGGCAATCAAAAAATTAACACAAAGAGACTTTTGAGGTTAGCTGAAACCAAGGTTTGCGCCAGTAGTCTGGGAGAATTGTCAAAAATATATAAAGTCATAAACTGACAGCCCTGAGGCTGAAGAAGAGAAGGGGCCACTAGAGATACCTGAACAAGAGATGGGACCGCTGGAGAAAACAGCCATGCGTGTAGTTTGAAGAAATTAATCGGTCATTTGCTTAATGAAAAATTTCCCCCCTTCTTAGAGCCGAGAAAAGACAGCAGCTTGACGCCGATATATTTCTAAGATGACTACTACTGCTACCAGGTTCTGACTAAGAAATTACTCTCTAACGAGCCGAAACATACTTTCTCCCGACTGATACTAACAACTGCCTTATAAACACACATTTACTACACCGAATATCAAAGGACTCGCTCCAATCTAAATAAATAAATAATATATATTATTTGTTTAGAGCCTTGAGTCAGTTCGTTTATTCCAAAGTTTCCGATAAAATAATACCAAGTGCGCTCTGACACAACTCTCTACAACTTCATCTGATAATAAGAGATTAACATAATATGGTAATAAATTATTTATATTATTTACATTGTTCGGACTTTTACCCTCATCTTTATTGTCATATTCATGACCTTTCGGCTTCTTCAGGTGACTGGAATTTCGAACTGAACCCTTTATTTCGTCCACTGGAATAGGTTGTTCTAGTTCCACGTGCCATGCCTCTTCCGGATGTCTCAGTTATCCCCCTTTAGCTTACAACGGCCAAAACGTCGTGAATATGGCAATAAAGATGTAAACAATGTAAATAGTTACAATGCCTCATCTCAGATATATAGAGAGATTATAATGAATGTTGATTTTTTTATTTGCTTTCTGATAATGTATGTTACCAACTTTGCATTTCCTCTAAGGCGTTAGACTTCACTTCTCTTTTTTGCCACAAATAAATCCAGTCACGGAAATTTTATTTAAGGCTAATTTTACTAATAATGATCAACAACATTTCTAGAAAGAATCCACAAAAATTTATATTATTATAAAAATTTTTAATGCATTTTATTAGAAAGATTTTTTCATTGCTTTTTATTTAAAAAAAAGAAGTAATAATTGTATAATAATAATAAAAATAAAACAAGTAATATTTAAAATTTAATAGTCAAGAATAACAGTGCATAACAGTTAAAATATAAAATAAGTAGCATTTAAGGGGGTTTGAGGCATATAAAAAATACAAATAGATCATCAAAATCAAGTCTTCAAGCGTCAGGAAAGAGCATCTTAAATAACCAACAAGAATATTTAAGAACGAACTTAATGAGAAAAAAATAAGCGTTTGGAGAAACATTTTGTGAGATGGCTGGAACCCTGATTCCAAGTTGGGATCCAGAGTCATATATATATATATATATATATATATATATATATATATATAGTTTATGCAAATTTAGGTAATCCGTATGGGTAGACCTGAGGAGGATGATATCCAGAGAGCTCAATGTAAAATTCAGAGCAGATATGTTTGAATAAAAGGTGTATATGTGTAAAGATGGAAATATACATATATCGTTTCGTGTAAATGTGTGTGTAGATGTATATAGGAACTCATAGGCATATAAGACGATATAGGTATGTGATTACAAATAGGGTTTTAAGACATGTGAAGATAAGAAATTGTAAAAGAAGGCCTAATTTTCTGCTAAATGACATCTCTTCCAAATTTCTCCTCTAATATTCTCCAATTGGAAGTGAATTTTAAATAGCACGAAGGAAAAGTTTTAGATTAGTATTTTAATTGAGATTGAAAGATACTACCCCAATGTGGAAAATAAAATTATTTAAATGGGAATTTTGTTGATAACTGGATACATAAAAAAACCACGAGTTTACTTAATGAACATTAAATCAAACGAATAAATGTCAACCTAACAAGCTATAAGATAAAAGTTTTTGGGAAAAAAAAACTAAATATAAATTGTATTACTTTTTCAATGTTCTGTCTATGGATTTTCCAATCGACTGCTTCATAGAAAATACCCAAAACTCCACCGAATTTCAAATTAATTTCTTCGTAGATTGTTTGAAAATTTAGATATTTATCAAACCTTAACCTCCCAAATATGCACGTTAAAGTAACGCGAACTGACAGCGTCTAAGAATTTGAATGAAACCTGTCGTGTAAT
Source organism: Acanthosepion pharaonis (assembly GCA_903632075.3). Taxonomy (NCBI): domain Eukaryota; kingdom Metazoa; phylum Mollusca; class Cephalopoda; order Sepiida; family Sepiidae; genus Acanthosepion; species Acanthosepion pharaonis. The sequence continues at coordinate 61,241 of CAHIKZ030003159.1, read as the reverse complement.
TTATTGGGGTTGTTGGAACGTCTCCCTTTAATGTAGTTCTTATCGCTCACCCCTTAACCACCTTTATCTAGAGACGAGACGCGTTAAATTTGAGCAACATCCAGCCGACACACTGGGGTTAAAATAGGAAACTAAAATGATACATATGACACACTCATATCCTCTCTCCCCACCTCACTTCCTCACTTCGTTAACTTTGCGTATACTTGATGAGGTCCGTAAAAAACGTGTGAATTTCTTTTCATTTTTCATTTCAGCTTTTTTTCTTTTTGATGATCCAGAACCCTGTTAAAGGGGTTATGGTGAAATAGCTTATTACATGGAATCTTAACGTGGCCTGTCTTTTATTAAAATATATATATATATATATATATATATATATATATATATATATGTGTGTGTGTGTGTGTGTGTGTGTGTGTGTGTGTGTGTGTGTGTGTGTGTGCGCCCAAGAAATCAAAAAACAGATAGAGTACATCTAGAAAAGGAGATTATAAATAAAGACAAAAGGAAAACTTATTTTAGTCGACGCGTAAGTCCTTATAAAACACTATATTGGATTTCTTCTTATAAGTTGTAATGATAACAACAAATAAATAAATAACCTCTAAACCTTAGTACTAGACTATATAGGAAATAATACTTAATAATAAAATAAAAATTAAAAGTCAAGTAATAGAATTACTTTAAAATATAAATAAAAATGATAACAATAAATAAAGAAAAAGATACATGATAAAAGATAGTTAAATAAATATAACTCCCATCATGCACCTAAAAAGGCGTTTTTTGTTGTTGCTTTTTTGTGTTGTTTTTTTTTCCAATATTTTCTTTTTTCCTTATCAACGGCTAAACGATGCACATGTCTGGGTATAGCACATGTTGCAACCAAATAAGATAAGCAAAAACTTTTAATCTCAGTATACGTATATATACTTTAAAATATACAATATTTTCTCTTAAATGTATACTAAAACCTTTCATTGTTTTTCTTCTTTTTTTTTGTCACTCTAGTAGCACGCTTAAATTCATGCAGTTTGGTAACCGGTGAAAGTAGCTCGTGAGATAGCGACTGCAGACAGGATGCCAGATCAGGACCAACCACGTTGCATATCCATCTCTGGATTTTGTCGAATAGCGGGAGTACCAGGCCATATAAGGCAGCAGTATTCCATGCAAGGACGTATGGTTGATTTCTTGATTTGAAGGCGATAAAAACCTTCTGGCACGACACAGAGAACCAACTTTCCTTGCGGTAGATGAAGCTATAGATTTAATGTAGTTGTTCCACTTCAGGTCAGTGGACAGCGTGAGACCAAGCAAGCGCCGAGAAACGCTCTCGTGGAGTTGGGCATCAGCCATCCTGATGGGAGGCAAGGAGGGTTCTCTATGGTGGGTAACTGAGAGCAGTTTCATTTTAGAGGCATTAAAGTTTACAAGCCATTTTCTACCCCAGTCAACCACAGATTGGTGCTCTTTCTCGAGGCCTACAGCCAGGTTAATTTTGTCAACGATGCCGGATCTACTGTTAAGGCAGGAGTAAATAGTAGTGTCGTCAGCGTAGATGTCAACTTAGGAATTGATGACATCAAGAAGATCGTTGATGAAGATCAGAAACAGTGTAGGACCCAGGATAGAGCCTTGAGTAACACCAGCGTTCATGTGACAGGAAGAATCCGTTTAGGATGACCTTCATTTCGCAGTTTGACAGGAATTATCTTACTAAGTCAAATAATAGTCCTGTAATGCCGTATCCCTGAAGCTTACGAAGAAGGCCAGCCTGCCAGACCCTATCAAACGCTTTAGAGATATCTAAAGCTATGGCTCCAGCTTCTCCCTTATTGCCAAATGCTTAGTATATAAATTCAGTTATGGTCGTGAACACGTCAGCGGTGGACCGGGCAAAGCGGAAACCATATTGCTTGTCTGGGAGAAGATCATATGATGTAAGGTGCTTAATCACTTCGGAGTTGATTAAAGTCTCGAAGACTTTGCTGAAGAGTGGTAGGAGACATATAACGGTAGTTAGATGGGTCAGAATGGTCTCCAGAGTTCTTAGACAGGGGACAACAGGTACAACAGATGAAATAGAATTCCAAGAGGACTGGTTCAAAGCAAGAGTCAACGGAGGCTATCTATTATATATTTTTTTCAAGACAAAACCATCGATTTATGTTATGTCCTCAACAGAGCCTCAGTTCTAGGGGGAAAATCAGGTGCGAGTACTCCGGATGAGTCGAGCGTTGAATTCGATGAGAATTTCTGAGCAAAGCATTCAACCTTATTAGCTGAAGAAGTCAGTACCTCAAATTGATTGAATAGAGGAGCTATGGAGGATTTGCTGTTGTTCAGTACGATCTTGCAAAGCCGCCAATAATCTCTAGAACCAAATACGCGAGATACAATACGTTGTTTCATTTTTCCAGCAAATAGTAGCTTTGCTTCATTGAGGACACGCTTGCACTCATTACGGGCGGAGGAAACAAAGAGACGTCTCTTGCGATCAGACATGTCACTTCGGTACAGATGGAAGAAGTGATTCCTATGAGCAATAGCAGCTGAGCAAGCGATTGTGAACCAAGGAGATGAGCGCAAATTAACTTTGTATTTTCCTGTGAGGATGAAAGCCTCAACTTCAGCTTTACCCAGGAGGAGACCTCAGACGCACATTTTTGAACAGGGAGATTAAAAACCACATTCCAGGGGACCCTGTGAAGGAAATCACGGAACGAGTCCCTGTCTGCGCGTTAATAACAGAGAGATATTCTGTTAGTAGTAGATTCTTTGCTGATTCTGTTGTATCCGGTATATGATTTGTTTGTAATTTATATATTTCCGTTGTGGGCTTGATGATGACATTTTAACCTCCAAACAAAATTACATATATAAAAAAGAAGTACATTGAGACAAGGACAACGCATTACAGAACAACCCACAACAAACTCATTGGTATATAGTTCTCTAATTCAAATATTTTCATTTTCACATTGACTGATTTTTAGTAAGAGAGAAGTATTTTAGCTGTCTTGTTTGATTATGGTTATTTTTACTATCGATTTTCTAATCTAGCACCTATAATAAAAATGTAAGTTTTTTCTCGATACTTGGAGTTTACAAGAACTTGTGTTCTTTTAAAAAATGTCTTTTAGTAAAATGCTTCAATAAAATCAAAAAAAATTAATATAAAGTCTTATAGTAAAGTCCGTATAAATAAATGTCCATCAAAAAGTCAAACATTGATAAGCAGAGTACCCTAAGAAGCTATGGTGGGGAAATGATCCCAAAATTAACAAACGAGGAAGTGGGGCGCCTGGCACCCGATGAAATGACTGACCATTTGCTAATGCAAGGCGTTTGATCTTGATCAGTAACGCATTATGATGACCTTGTAAAAGATTAAAATCATACTTAGTGAAAATTTATAATCTATATATGAAGAAGACAACATAGTGCAGATCATTTCACAAGTTCTCCAATATTCTTGTGCTAACTAAATAACTTAGGTTGTCTCTCTATAAAGTAATAGTTAAGTAGGTTTGCTCCTTGACCATTAGTTCTGTAATGTTTGATTATCACTAGGTACCTCAGTATTGTGAGTTGCCTCGTGGCAGAGATAGTTGAGATGTTGTCAAAAATCGATCGCAGATAAAATGACATGGTTTCGATCGCTAATTTTCTAGCAATTGGCTTTTGTCTACTATTGCGTACCTGTGAGCGAAACAGACATGTGCATTTCCTCATAAAACTGGATGCGTGCTTAGTTAAGAGAATAAGTTAGTCGAGTTAACCATTAATCTATATACTGAGTTCGATCTTCAACGGTGCATCACAACTGCGACCTCGTAATAGATTAATTTACGCTTAATAAAATATCTTCGTGTGTTTACTCATAGCTGAGAGAGTTGAGAATCTTCCATTGGCGTTTTTGGCCCACATTAAAAGGTAAAACTTTGAATGTTAAACTTCACAGCACATATGTCATCGCCACTTGGAGGATCAGAGCTACACAATTGTTGGCCTTGTAGCGTCGTAAGACAATGTTTGATATTCTTGTGGTGCAGGCTAATTCAAAAGTGCTTCTATACTCAAGCTTTGTGCGAAATTAGGATTTGCTGAATAAATAACTATTACGTTGGTTGCCTCTCTGTACAGCAATAGATATGAATGTTTTGTCCTTCTCAGATGTGTTTGATTATCACTAGGTGCCTCAATATTGTGAGCTTCCTAGTGGCTGAGATAGTTGAGAATCTGTGGTCGAAAATCGATCCCAGATACAAAGCGTAGCAAATATCAAAATATGCATAAGCTTGCATTTGACAGGCTTGCTACTTTAATTTATTACATATTTTCCAGATCTTTAGAAATGCCAAAGCGAAATAGTTCAAATTTCAAGTACGTCATTAAAAAGTAGTTTATTGTGGCTTTAGTATTTATAATCATAATATGTTAAATGGTTTTCCAATAATTGTAGTAAAATTTTAAATTCCAGTTTATTTACATTTTCAGATTTTGTTTGTATCTAAATGGGTGTTCAGTTGATTTTTGTGTATGTATATTTTAACAACAAACTCTGATTATTTGAAATGTTCGCAGAAATGCACTTCATTTTAGTAAATCCCATCACTCATTCTTTACAGGAGAAAAGGAAGTACAAGCGAATTGATTTAGAAAACCTAGCATATACTATCTGTTGTCGATGAATCTTTTGATCTTTTATCCCTTTAGTAAAAGGAGTTGCTCGGCATAAACTTGCGTAAACCAAATGGAATGTTTTAGTTGATTGACCGTGACCTGTTGCAAAATTTCGTATTCATCTGTTTTCAAGGAAGGATTTTTTCATTTACTCATGCTAATAACGACCGAAAAAAGTTCTTTTTATACCTCGTGGTCTGTTTTCCACGACAACCGCAAATTTGTTATCTTATTTTAGATTTTATTCTTGGTAGTTTTGTCTTGGTGCCTACAGTCTTGATTTTGATCCCCTTTTGGGGTGTCTTTTTGATATTGCTCTGAAATTTTAACACACTATCTATTTTCATCACTCAATTTTAAATATTACTACAAGGTGTCTAAACGGATTTTCCTAAGTCAACGAATTCAATAAAAGAAATATGAAACTTTTCTTTAAAATTCACATGCTATATGAATGTCTGAATAATTAACCGATAGTATTTATAAAAAAAAATAATCGATTAATTTGTATTAAAATTAAAGAAATTTTTAAATAAAAGCAGTTTAAAATGTATGATTTGGAAGGAAATTTATCTGAAACTATTGCATGGATTATAAGTGGATTTTTCAGTGCCCCCACTTCGCTACCGAATGTGACACAAAGTCAAGGATTAAAGTGGATTTAAAGGCAATAGCGTGAAAAAGTTGCTCAAGTCTCCTCGGCACTTCCCCTTTTGGGTTCGTCTCAGGTGCTCCGTGTTCATCTTTTCCCTTTACCGAATGCCTGTACTCCCTATCTGAAAAGATTGTTGGAAGGCGCTTGAGCGCTTACTCTTCTCCCTCTTGCAAGGGGGGTGCAATTAAAAGGTCTGCAGACAAGTCCGTATTAGCAGGAAAGATGGCAATACCACACTTCCCTTGCCTTACCATCACTCCTCCTGTTTATAGGTTACAGCGCCATCATAAAACTCAAAAACAGTACGAATTATTCACTATGTATCAAAAGGCCTTGCGTGCTACTACTCGGTCCAGTCACATTTCTGGACGACATTATGTCGGCAACTAGTGGCGGTGGACCCGCTCTGTGGGACTCAGTTTGTCAGCGACCGAGTTGCTTTCTTCCTGGTTTTGGACACCAGCAGCGGAATGTCTCAACAACGCTGCGTTTTCGCTTACCTCTCGATTGATCCAGAACGCGCTGTCTCTCAATGACGCGGCTTTCAGAGCTGACTTGACAGATATGACCGATGATCTTGGTTTTTGTTAGGGCACATTTAAAAAAGTTATCCTCCTTTTAAGGGAGGGGTGAAAATAAGGCTTTTGTCACATCCCCTTTTTGGAATGACAGCACATTCTGAGTACGGGAAGTTCGGCCATGACACCAAGATGAGCTAGTTAGATCTCCAAGGTCCACATCTATTACGCATCCAGCGACTCCACTCACCATTAGAATTATATTTCAATTCATAAAGTTTTGTTAATAGCTTATCTCTCGTTTCATCTTTTTATCTTTCTTCACATAACCATATTTCATCCCCTGGAAACATAACAAAATTGGCGACGACCAACCAGTCATGTAGCGCAGAGTGTGTCCGGAGATTGCATCCATACCATGGGCGAATAACCATCAACCATCATACTCAAGGACAAAATAATGTCTGGAATTATTTACATTTCAGACTCTAGTCACAACCTATTGTGACTTGATTTTATTGAGTCATTCTGTCTTCTGGACACTCCACTCAATTCTGTGCAATGTGGTATCCAGACCGTATCTCAGGGCACCATTACCAACCTGACCAATCAGTAAATTGTCTACAGTTTTCACCAATGATATGGGATGCTGCACCCAGGCAAACGCTACATTCTCACTCAAACCATCCACTAAATCTGTCTTCCGACCAAAACGACCAGTATCATATGCTAACTTGCCCCTGGCAGACAATGAATTAAAACGTCTGGAAGAATTGAAAGTTATCACACCTGTAGCATATTCACAGTGGGCAACGCTCATTGTAGTGGTTAAAAAAAATCCGATGGCTCAGTTCGATTGTATGCTGATTTTTCAACTGAGCTCAACGCAGCACTTGAGGACCACCAATGCTCATTACCGGTCCTAGATGATCTCTTCGCTATACTCAATGGCGGAACCTGCTTTATGAAACTAGATCTCACAGAGGCCTATTTGCAGGTGGAAGTTTCTAAAGCCGCCAGGGAACTGCTTACCATTAACACACATCGTAGATTATTCCAATTTACGAGGATCCCTTCTGGAGTAAAAACAGCCCCAGCCATATTTCTGCAGATCATGGGCACAATGTTAACAAGAGTAGATGGTGCAGCTGCGTACATAGATGATATTATAGTTGTCGGTCGATCAAGTAGTGAATTAACTGAACGGGTCAGTAATGTCAACACTTTGGTTTAAATCTTCGACCGGAAAAGTGTCAGTTTTACTTACCTTCAATAAAATACCTGGGCTTTATACTTGACATAGAAGGTCGTCATCCAGATCATGCAAATGTTGCAGCTATTCAACGAATGCCACTCCCAACAGATGTCAGCGGTTTACGCTCATTTCTCGGGTTGGTGGGTCACTATGGTGGTTTCCTACCTTCACTTCACCAAATTAAGTCACCACTCAACAAACTGTTGGTGTAAAACAACTAATGGTCTTGGACCAGAGACTGCCAACAATCTTTTGACAAAATCAAATCATTGTTAAACTCGGACCTACTACTCACACATTTCGACCCAACACAAGATTGTGGTGGCAGCTGATGCTTCAAGTCATGGTGTTGGAGCAGTGATCTCCCACATATTCGCAGACAGAACTGAGAAAGCCATTATGCATACAACTAGGTCCCTGACAACTGCTGAACGTAACTAGAGCAAAGTGGAAAAGGAAGATCTAATTTTTGCAGTGAAGTAATTCCATAAGATGCTATTTGGGCGTTATTTCATGCTTCTGACGAACCACAAGCCATTCTTCGCAGATCGTGTCATTGTTCCCACTACGTTCAGAGAGTCAGTTCTGAAACAACTACATTCAGGACACCCGTATAAACCGGGTGAAAGTCATAGCCCACAGTGTGGTCTACCGGCCTAACATAAACACAGACATAGAACATGCCGTTAAAAGTTGCATCAAATGCATAGAAGCACAGAAAATCCACCTCGGATTGTTGACTCACACTGGGCATACCCAGAGCAACCATGGTCTCGAATGCACAGTGATTTTGCTGATCCTATCAATGGCCTTAGTTTTCTGGTAGTTGTAGATGCCCATTCCAAATGGTCAAAAATCTTTCCAATGTAACAGATACTCGTTCAACAATGGCAATCCTCAGACAACTATTTAGTCAACACGGCCTGTCTGAGACTCTGGTCTCAGATAATGGGTTACAATTTACATCGGAGTTGTTCCGTCATCTTATGCTGTATCACATACATCCGAGCACCAACTTTCACCCACAATCCAAAGGTTAAGCTGAACATTTTATGGATACATTCAAACGTGCTCTACTTAAAGCAAAGGAGAAGGAACAACGACAGAGAAGACACTTCACGCTTTCCTCCTTTCTTGCCGATCAACACCAAACGGAGCAGTGAAGAATGGTCTCTCACCAGCAGAAGCATTCATGGGTCGAAAGCTCCATACTACACTGGATGCCTTACGGCTCCAACAATAGTAACACACAAACTAAAAGGAAGGAAATACATTTCCAGTTGGCACACCAGTTTTTGCCAGGAATGACAGGTCTGGTCAGCAAAACTGGACACTTGCCACCATTCATAAAAGAAAAAAGACTGTACATCTATGATGTACAAGTTGAAAATCAACTCTGGGCACGTCACAAAAATCAAATACGTTCCAGATACACCAAAAATGACAGCAACAGTCCAACTATTCCATTTGATTTACTGATGGACACTTTTGAATTGCTATCTCTTCCCCCACCTCATTCAGGAAAAGCGAAACCAGGATGATCGAAACGAGGATGAGCGACCTCACAGTTGGCACTAACAAAAATACTTCAGAAAAGTTATCCTACTTTGACCAGAAGGATGAAAAATAAGGCTTTTGGTCACATCCTTTGTTGAAAGGGTAGGGTATTCTGGGTACAGGCAGTTCGGCCATGACACCAAAGTGAGCTAGACAGATCTTCAAGGCCCACGTCTTATCCTTACGCATCCAGCGGCTCCACTCACCATTGGAATTATATTTCAATTAATAAAGTTTTGTTAATAGTTTATCCTCTCGTTTCATCCTTTTATCTTTTTTCACATAACCACATTTCACCACCCGGGAACATAACAGTTTTGAGGAAACCTCTGTGCTTACCATCTTCCACTGTCCGCGTGTGGCCCCGTTCTGGACCATGTCGGCGAGTTGAGGGCTTGTATCGATACCGAACTTCTCGCGTCCATCGATCTCGCTTACATGTAGGATAATGTATTGCCCACGTCGTCTGGGGTGAAAGAAATGATGTTTCTTACGCTGCTAGCAGTTGTAAGAATGGTAGTGTGGGTGACGCAAATGGAGGTAATCTTACGAGAACATTATTCTTATCATAATCTGGTTGAATTCTTTGGCATCAGCTCAAGATGAAGATCAGAACTGATAGACAGAGTTTGATGCCCTCGTGGGGGGGGGTGACTAAATATCGTTGGTCAGGCGACCCCAACTAGATTTCTCTGCGTCATTACCTATTATATCAAGTTCCTAACGTTTTGTACGTCGAACCTATTTTAGGACCGACTTAGTACATATACAAGCTTCCACTGTGAAACCACTCTACAACTGCTAAACTCTTTTTGTTCACCTAGTTAATGTGAGTGATTGTCGTTTCCTGCCTGCTCCCGGCACTCACTTTTATTATAATCCTTGTCAAGATACCCAATTTGTTTTTGCCCCCTTTCTTATCTTGACTGGATCAGCCTTTGATATTTTCCCACTCCGTAATTTATTTTGCCCCTTTATCTTTAGCGAGCGAGCTTGTTGAGTCGACTTATCGACAGAATACAGCGAACGCTCTTATTTATCTGTAGGATAGACGGGTCTTATTAATAATTTTGTTTCAGTTTGAATGTTTTGTTTAATTTTTCTTATTGGGTTCATCCTCTCCCCCCGCATTGAGTGGAGAAAGATTGGTTCTTGTGGTGAGAGTGGAAATCGTTAGAGTGAATAGGTCATGAATCCGATTAGATAGGTGTAGGATAGAGAGTGAGACCAGCTTTTCCCCACTTACCTTCGGCCTTGTGCCACAAAAATGTAGTAAAATATATTTTGATTATAAATATTAATATTTGGAGTTTTTTTTAAACATTGTATCCTATATTCTTGCGTAGTAAAATTATATCTTGTTGCATTTGTTTTATTAAAAAAAAGGTTAATTCTGGGTCTGATGTTGAACACTTGGTTCCTGTCAATGTGCATCAGTAACACAGCTACCACTGCCATGATGATGCCGATTGCAGAGGCTGTTCTTCAGCAACTGAGAAAGACAAAAGAGCAAAAAATGAGTGAGTCGATTGTTGCATTTTGCCCACCTCACAAAATGCATTATTTTTTATACACAAAATTACCCGGAACAAAGAATGTATGATAACCCTTTCGACTCTCTGTTTGGTATAAGGCCATAACAGTGTCACACTAGGAAATATAGTTTCAAATACATGAACCGTTTATTACTGAAAATTGCGCAGAAATTATCAAAGAATTTCATCCCACCGCCGTGATGTTGCTTTTTTCTATCATTTCTATAAATATTCTCATAGCAATTGTTATAATTTGTTCTCCGCCTTGGTACCTCGACCGCATTAATTTAAGCATACCACTAGATTGGCTACCATGTCTAATCGTTTTACTGTTGAAATAAGTAGATGTAATCGTCAGAAAAATTGCCATGAAAATATTTGTAGAAAAGAAAGGGGAAAACTGCATCACGGCTGTAGGAAAGTGACTGAAGTCGACCTTTTATTGTCCTTACTCCTCAATAATTTCTTCTCATTCTCTTTCACTCTCAATAAACCCTGGCGCCTTAGTGTATTGCTTGGGACGAAATGATTAAAAAGATGTTCGCTGAGAAAAATAATTCTATTTGACAACATATATATGAGGGAATACATTTGAACTTTCAGTGAAACCAAAAGGTTTACAGTTTAATTTTTAGAAATACTCATAATTGCATGTAACAATAATATCTGAAAATAAAGTACTTAACTTTTGAGTTTTAAATAAACTAGCTAGGACGATTTTTTAAAAAGATTGTTTACATACCTTTTATTAAATATTCAGGAAATTTTCTACGATGCCCTAATTTAGACTGTGAGCATATGGGTACAAAGTTTACATAGAACTTAACACCAATGCATTTAACACCTATTATATAGAAAAAAGATCTAAGAACACCTACCGCTTAAACTAATGACTACCCACAAAGATACATGATAGTAGTGATAAAAAATGCCCACTAAAAGAAAGTTAACCTACTCTTCCTGAAAAATTTCTTTTAGTGAATTCAAAAATATAAAAAAATCATTGGTTAACAGTAATCTTCCCACCTACATTATTGATAAACAATTAAAATTATTCGTACAGAAATGAAATACCAACACTAAAAGTATAGTACAACAAAGCATTAATCTTTTACTGCAACCAGATGCACAAAAAATATAAATAAGATGAATTCGCCATGCGATGTATCATTAAACAATATATTTCGCCCTTTGACCCCAGCAAAGGTTTAAAACATACAATATACGATAGAAATTAAAAACAAAAACCTCCCAATTACAAATAACAACATGTCTATCAAATCTAAAGTAAAAACGAGTAATGTTGTAAATCAGTTCAGTTTCCCAGTACAAGATTGCGTCTCTTGTCATAAACTGATTATCTAGTTTCATATACGACAACATCAGGAGAAAGATAACAAACAACTTCAGTGTTCTCAGTGCTATATATCACCGAGACACCGTACAAAACTGCCTGCCTTCATTAAAAAAATTAATGTTGATAAAAACCATTATTTTGAATAAATATAAAATATTTTCATAACTTGTTACTGTGGTTAAATGATTATTTATTTATTCATTCTTAGTGGGGTTTTTTTTCCTGAAAAAATACATTACTGGAGGAATGATAAGCTAGTTCCTCTAGAAAGGTTCAATAGAGGCTCTATCGCAATTAAATATAAATTTAAACGATGTATTTATTGAGATACACTTTATTGAAAACCATCTTGGATCACATTTCATTTAAATATCTGAGCGACTAACACAAGATATTTCAAATACTCACATTTTTACCATAAATGTATGTAACCCAGTTTTTTGTTTTATTTTGTTTTTGTTCATGAACTGGTTTTTAGCAAGGAATATTTTTAGCTAGGTGTTTACACTTAATCCGAAGTGATAAAAACTCGGTTTAGCTAACTTTAGGAACATAAAATAAGTCTATTCACACCCGGATCAGTGATAATCGTATCCCATCGCTTATTAACTTTTCAAGAAATTCCAACCCTCATGCTTTTATTATTATGGAAACTTTCGAGAAAAAATTCCATTCTAAAAAAAATGATCATTTAGAATTCCAAAAAGGATTCGATACTTCGGTTAAATTCATTCCTGTGTAAAAGTCACTCGATTGACAGGCTTGAGAGTGAATAAAAGGTAAACACATTGGTATACGAGGCGAAAAAGACGTGTACTTGATGCCCCCAAAACAAGGATATCTTACCTAATTACTTCCCTTTTTACTCTAAATTGAGTACAGTTAAAAACAAGAAAAATAAACATGCTTTACAAAGTCTGTATTTATTTGTGGTAAACATTTTTCTATAGAAGAAAATAGCTTTAACTCTCATTAAATAATTTGCTGATTGTTTACATACCATTTTTTCATTCGAATCCAATCCTTTTTTTTCAAGAAACGAGAGTACATTGTAAATCGAAACCATTGCTAAAGTTTTAAAAATTTTAAAAAGATGTATGCTAAAATAGGCTCCAATGTTCAACAGGAAATTAAGTGGCAAGAGGTTTAGCTCTCTTTGGGTTATGTCATAACAGAGAGACAAAGTAAAAAGAAAACATTTGTTGAATTATATTCTAGAAAATTGTGGTGGTTTTTTTCTATGATAAAAAATATTACGTGTCTTTTATAGAAAATAGAAGACAAGTTCCGTTTAAGCTGTGTCATGTCATTTCAGAATTTTTCTTACATACACTATCCATAATAATTTCCACGTTCATCTGCAGAACCACATCTTTTATTTTCTGCCTTTCTGTCATCTGTGTGGAAACTGTCTTGCGTTCACTGTCATGTAGGAAATGAGATATGACATAGCAGTTCAACAGTCTTTGTTTCGAAAGATGATTTCTGATCTTTTAATAGCTTGTTTAATTTTTGAAAGTCTACTCTGGCTATGCCTATGCATCTTTGTATTTCTGGCTAACAATCCATCATCTGTTACTATATTACCCAGAGAGTTAAATTTCCGCAACTACTCGATTTTGACGTCTCATCTGCTCACATATTCCTTTGCCCCTTTTCATGACAAACGTCCATTATCTCTTCTTACAGTTAATGGATTGTCCTCCTTGCTTTCTTTGACGATCTTGTAATTTCCTTATGAATCTGTCATTAGCCGTGAAGTCTGGTCAGTGTATGATAAGGTTACGTCTGTCAATAAATCTGGGTAAACCATCTAGTTCATTTAGAGTCATCTCGCCGTACAGTTTGAATTAATCGGATGAGAATATTCAGTAACCTCGTTCCTAGTTCAGGTGCAATTTATTTTACGTTCCCAGTACAAATTACAGATTATGAGATTGGATTCTGCGTACGCGAATTTTTCCTAACGTTTCAAAAAGTTATTCGAATGCCTTTCTGCAGTATGTAAAACATGTGTATGAGAATTTCTGTATTTTTATTGATAACATTCCCGATCATAAACGTCACATTTCTTGTTACATTATCTTAAATAAAACCACATTGGTCTTACCCTATATCCGATTTAATTCAGCGACGAGCTATATTCATCGAGACTCTCATGATTAATTTAGTTATGTTTCTCTTCAAACTGATTGCCCGGCGGTGGTCGCATCTATTTTCACTTGGTTTCTTTAGCTGTGCTACTAAAGTTTACTGGAATTTCACCGAAGTTGTATATTTCATTGGTTACTTTGGTAACTACATCAATCACAATATCGTCTGTCATCATCTTTATTACAATCTCATATGCTCCTGCTACTTTGTCTCTTTTCATCTTGACCATCTAACTTTGGATTTTGATACTATTTTTTTATGAATTTTAGATTTATCTCCCTTGTTGTCATGGAAGAGTTCTCTGATGAATTCTTATTCATCTGTGTTACCCTTTTTCCTATTATTATTATTACTATTATTGTTCTTCCTTTTAGATTTAATTAACTCTGCCGAAGACTACGTTTTTTGTACAGTTAATTATTTTATACATGTTTACTGCATCTGTATACTGCATTTTATTCATCTCTGCACATTTTTAGTTGAACCATTGATATTTCGTTTGCTTGCTTATACATATTTATTCCACCTCTTTATTCTTTTCGTCCGTTATGTTTGTTTCTCCTTTAGATTTAAGGCATACTTCTGAAGAGCATGTTTTCTACCTGTTATTTCGTTTATCTTTTTATATACACTTGCTACACCGATGTTCTGTAGTTTTTCAATCTCTACACAGTTTCTCTATCTTTCGCTTGCTTGTTACACTTATTTCTGATGTTTTTATTTAACATCATTTATTCTGTGCCATTTCTGTTCGTTATTTACTCTCTTTCATTAGCTTAAGATTTTACCCTGTCATTCGTTTTTTCCTTTCTTTCTTTAGTATGACTTCTTTTGCTGTTATCACTCGTGCTTCTCTTAAAGAGTCCCACTTTGATATCCTTGTATTATGCAATTGATTTGTACATTTAAGGACCGCTTTTTTTTCTCTCACGTTTTATAACTTATTCACCATAACAACCAACAGTCGTGATAAGTTCAATTTACTTGTTTAGGCGAGGGGAATTTCTTCACATCGAAATAATACCGGCTCGAACTCCAGAACCGCCAGCATACCACACTTACATTTTTTCTTTTTAATCGGTATCACCCCAAACAAGGCAGTACAGTCTCTAGCATGCAAGGGGTTACAAAGTGTGGATGAATTAGGAACAGAAACATTAGTAATGAGGAGAAAGAGAAAAGAGCAATCAGGAGGACAGTAGATAGCGATTGACATTGCCTTTAAATTTTTGTAGATTAAAGTTGGTTGGAAAGCAAGGAGCCGGGAGAGAGTTCCATAAGCGAGAAGTGCGAAATAAGAGAATGTTAGCATAGAAGTTACGGTTACATCTAGCTAGCTCGACTGTAAATTGATGAGATATCACCGCCAGTCTAGTATTTCATTTAAATTCATACAGTCTAGGTACCATAGTGTAGAGTTCATCCGAACAATTATCATGAACTTCAGGAACGCCAGCATGCCACACTTACCTACCCCGACTATTATTAAACTATCAATATTACAGTAGTAAAATTTATAGTATATTTTTTTACATAATTAAGCAACTAATTATTCTATAACTGATAGCTAGATATGACCTAGATATGACCTCGACAATTACGAATAGATATACGAAGAGACTGGATTATGAATGAGATATGAATGAACTTCGAGGAGTTTGTTTAATATAAAAATGTACTTATATAATCACAGATTTTATTTTATGCACTTATTATAAATGTTTGAATTGATCACTATGATTGTTTTCGCAAATATGAACTGAAAGAAATTACATTTATCGTTTTTCTTCTTTTTCTGTCACTTAATATTGAGTGAAACTACTCCAAAACTTGTGAGAAGAATTGGAATATCTCAGTAATTCTTGGATATTCTATTTTTTAACCATGATGCTACTATTAAAAACATCGATTGCTAACAAAGATTGGAAGTTCTCTAGTGCATCGCCAAGAGTTTTGATCCCTGACTCTAAATTGTGCATGCGTCTCTCTCATGTAACTGATACATCTGAGAGAACTTACACGAGTCTTCTGTTAAAATCTAATAAAATGTTTATTTAAAATAATTATCCTGAAAGAGAAACATTGTGTCTGTTTTGATATTTATTATCTAAGCGGGGAGGGACTGCTTGTTTTGAAAAATCAGCATTCAAAATCCAGGTTTTTTCTTTTGGACTTGAATATTGATCACTAACTTTAATGAAACATTAAAAATCGACTTGTATCTTATTTGAAAAAACCCTACACGATGGAAAGATAATTTCAGTATCATGTACATAACAAAATATGAGGCACCTTGAAGCAATAAAAATTCATTCATGAGCTACCATAGAAATACCTGGCCAAATCGACAAAAGATATTTTGAACTGAAACCAATTCAAGAACATCAGGTGTACAGATACACATGCACACGTCGCGCATTAACGAAAGCCTTGTATCACTTTTCTATTTTCCAGATGGCTAAATGTCAATACGTGTACATGCTATTTCTAATAAATATAGTGTCATATATTTAATAGTTGCAGTAGGAAATGACAACACGGTCGTTGAAATGGAAAATATTGAAGAGAAATCAGTGCAACGTAATAACCAAATTGCAGATCAACAAGATATAAGAAATCTACCATCATATAAAGAAAGCAAGTATGTTTTTTTTTATTATGTTTCTGTTATGTAATTGTTTTCTTTTTAAATTTGTTTTTTGTTTGTTTGTTTTTTGTTTTGTTTATTTGTTTTTTTGTTTTGTTTGTTTGTTTTTTGTTTTGTTTTGGTTTTTGGTTTTTTGTGGGGGTCTAATCATGCAGTTTCGTAACTAGTGGGAAGATAACTCTTTCTCAGAGAAAACAGGACTTATTTCAGATATACTTTAAACATCTATGCCATCCTTATGTTTAATTTCTGTCCTTCGTCTTACCACAGAGTCATTTCATTATTATATGTGCATCTTTTGTTTTCCTTGTTTCTTTTTTATAGTGTTAAAATTGGTAATTTAGATTTTCTAAATATATAGAAGAGATTAAGATATTATCTAAATTTATGGCAAGCTCATGTATCACATTTTGATGAAATTAAAATTCAAAAGCCATTAGCATGCGCGAACAAATATATGCTTCTGTCCAAAACCCCTACCCCCACTCTGTGTGTTTAAAATTAGTTATATGAAAATCAGCTATGCGATGAGACAAACTATTGGAGTGAGTAATCAACAATGCATCTTCGATAAACAATAGACCAGCTGATTAAAAACTACAAAACATAACCACTTTGTTTATCACTTTTTGAATATGAAAAAACATCTGACTCGATAGAACATTCGGCAGCATTTAATTCATTACGAGAGCAAGGTATTAGCGAAAATTATATTAAAACGATTGATAATATATACGATAACAATGCCTGTTTTAAACATACTTTAAGGCAGAATTTACAACACGATCTAAAATTATGCACTGATTATGCCACATCATATCAACCGCTATAATTCTACTTAAAATATTTTGAATTATTCCTGAACTTGGTCTGGGATTGATGGTGAAAATACTGTGAGCCGATCTACTTCGCAAAATCTGACCGAATATCAAAAATGTTTTGGGAACGTTTTCTAGGTTGGGTCGCGAAGTGTTTACCGCCCCTTCTTATATACATATATGAAGTGTGTCTGCGTGTAAATGAGAAAAATTAATGTCAGTGCATATGTAAAAATATTATTACCTGTAAATGTGCACTAGCCCTTTTTCTATTGTCACTGTGTCATTTTCTACAGAACAATAGTAAGCGGTGTTGACCTTTAACCCCTAATCTTTAAAACGCGTACAAGATACACCTTCACGCAAGAAGATTTTAGAGTGATTAGTAATCAAATTATCTAATGTCAGAACCCGCATGAATTGATTTTTGTTGACCAAATAGATTATAAAAGAATTATTATTACACTGTTGATTTTCTGTACTGATCCTCACTCGATGTACACTCGGATTCTATTGCTAGTGCACTTGATGTTTTCGACTTGCCCGGCATGTACATATCTCGCCAGAGTGAGGCAGTAATTGGTACATGACAGCGCTCCTCTCTCTTTTTTTTTGATTTTGAATTTAGATTTATCCATCTCTTAGATTAGTTGCACAATCAATGCTAAAAGAGCCAATCTACCCCGTACCATAGAGGAAAAAAGATGGATTCATCCTTTTTTCCAAAGGTATCAATGCAAAGTGAACGCAAACAGCTTGAATCGGAATTCCATTTCTCCCATTGATAGCCGTTACAACAGTTACACCTCCAGTTGTGGTAAATGATTAATCTCTGTGAAAAGTCGGCTCCCTATTGATTACGAATGTAATCATCTTTAGATAATTTTGTTTTTGCTTTGTTTCTGCAAATAATTACCTGGCTTGATCGCATGGCGAGCATAACTAGCTGCTGATTTTAGGCGTTAACAAACCCCTGACGTTTTTTTAAATTCTTAATAATAGCACACAGTGCTTAAAAAATAAACCACCAAAATACATTCATTTCGGTACACATGGAAAAAATAGATACAAATACACTACCGACTTTCCGGTACATTTGGTTCCAGAACTGTACCGAATTATTCGTTGTGCCGTACCAACGGTGGTTACATGCAAACAATTAAAAATACACCTCTGGCCCACTTATTATACGTCAGCATAATCAGCTGTTAGAAATGTATATTACACTAAATACAACGACACCTCTCACCGCCTGGTGAATTGGTCTGGCATTCGAAGGAAATTTAAATGCCTGCTCGCAATTATATCCAGATTAAGAGATTATTTAATTGATTGATTTACTAGAAAACTGGTAGTGTGTTTGTTGTTTAAAGTGCAAAATATTTTCTTTGATTATTTTTTTAAAAATTACCTTTTAACTTTTTTCTTTCTCTTTTTCTCAACTCATCATTCTCATTCATTAAGTCTTTTTTTTTCTATTTTCCTTTTACATATGCGGTTTTCTTCTGATATCACTCATTTCAACCTAGTAATATGTCTTCGCCCTTATTCACTACTAGCTTAAAAGCCGCACTAGCGGGCGGCATTTAACCTAGCTACTGCGGAGAGCTCTTTATTTGGCCTTCGGCTTGTTTAGGAGTTTGAGAGTGCCTACGTTTTTGCATAATTCTCAGCATTGAAAGCTCTCCTGGCTGCCGTTTGATCTAGGTTCTCATTTGCACGGAACTTTCTTTCCTTGCTGCAGTCTTGGCTACTTTGATTGCAATCTGGTCATCTTTTGGAAGAGATTTATTTTTGCGAGGCATACTGCTGCGGTATGCGACAGGCAACAATAAACTACAGAAGAACTCAAAATTGATTGCTGCATTTAAGTATTGCATTAATATTTAAGCTTTAAAATTTCAACGATAATTCTTCTGCTGTCACTTAATGGCAATTTGATGTACGTAGGTCCTTACTTTCCGTACAAACAATTAATTTATTTCATAGATGATTTTCGCTGGATTTTGCAATTAATTTCGATTATACCCAAATTTATTTCCAAGTTATAAAAACTGTTATTAAAAACTCGTCGCAAAAAAAAAATCACGTAAAAAATTGCGGAAAACAATCACAGTAATTAGAACTTGTGAATCCAAAGTTTCTGTAACATGAGCTATTGAAATTTAAAGAGTTGTGTTCCTTTTAATTGAAAAAGTGTGACACATTCTCATTTATTATATAGAAGGATGCAAATAGTAATTCAATTATGGTGAGGTTCCCCCATTCATAGTGCATTATTTGTAACTGTGTAAATAACAACCATCCTAACTGCGACTTCATAGCCGTTTCTTTTCGTTGAAGTTTTCCATACCATAACAGAAGCTGATCACTCCTCCCCGTAAACCAGAATAAAAAAACTAAAAAGAATATTGATCTATTGTAGTAAGAGCCTGAAAGACAATCAAAATCAGATAATCTATGATAGGGATTAAGCACTGAACATGTAGCAACGAGATCTCATGATTAGTTCAAAAGGGAACCGCCGGAGCAAATAAATAAATCATATCGTAAAAGAATGAAATCAAAGGCGCACTTTTTGCAAGAAAACTGCGCGAAGCATGACAAAGATTGCGCTAACGAAAATGCCATCAAAACTAGACAGCTGCAAATGTACAAATGTGAGATCAAAAAATTAACAAACATGATCTTTTAAACATTTCAAAAATTTTTTCGTCCATAAATATAGGAAGTATGCAAGAACAAATGTAAGAAGCCACTCGTTAACGTCGAGCAAAAAGCCCGGTTGTGGTGCAGCGAAAAGCAACATCTGCTATACACTCGTTAACACTCAGCTTGGATGTAAACGGTAAGTTCGATCAAACTTCGTAACAATTGAGAGACCCACATCAACAGCTTGCTTGTTTCCGTATGTATTTAGTATTTTTACGTTCAGATGGGTGATGTGCAGATAAAATTTAAATTAAAATCGAATATTTTAGTGCAAGCACGACATCTCGATATAAAATGAATTATTGGCAAACAATGCCAGACAGTGAGGGAACGCTTACCAGTGTGGAATAATGGTTAGCGTGCTCGTCTTGTTAACTATTAATACTGATTGGTGAGTTCGATCCTCACTGGGTGCTCCATATTTGTAGACTTGTACTAAACCAAGTTTAGTAAGTAACAATAGTCAATATATACAGTCAAACAGTTCTTGATGTAGCTTTTTTCTGATGAATCTGTTGAGTTATCAATCGCTATATAGAAACATAGATATAATTTAAAATATCACATAAGTACTGTCTTCCTTTAAACACACACACATATAGTATTAAATTTAATAATAATAATAGGGAAGAGAGTAATGGTGCATTGCAGTTACTTGTTATCATTTAACTTCGGTTCAAAAATATCATAAAAAACTCAGTGAGAAAATATATAAGTAGTTATTAATGGCCAATCCTGCGGTGCCCGAGCAGTCAACGTAGACGTCCCACAGTGGTCACTCCTTGGACGAACCCTCTTTTAGATCTATATAAATGATCTAAGAATATACTCGGATCATTTTTAAACATCTACGTCGACGATAATATACGGGCGCACCTCTAAAACTTTCGATGACCAGAGACTGGCGACTGATCTCTCCTCCGATCTTGTGCAAACTATCCGATGGAGTAAAAACTTGCTGGCTACATTTAATGCCTCGAAGTTAAGCTAGTTACGTTCGATCATCGCTGATCGGACCCCGAGCTACCACCAGTCAAGGTGAACGGAGTTCCCCTCGGGGAAGCACTGTGCTTTGAAAGTCTGTTGGGCCTCAAATACACACCCGGCCTCAAAGAGAATTCTTACATACCATCCGTTGTTAAGAATGCAGGTAAAATGCTGAGCTCTCTGTGCCGCTCCAGTAAGCACCTGACTCCTTCTGCTTTCCTCTGCCTTTACAAGTGCCAGATCAGGCCCAAAAATAGAGTAGTGTTGTCATATCTAGGCAGGGGCTGCCAAGACCTCACTCTCCAGTCTTGATAGAGTTCAAAAGTGTCTCCGAGCCCATGTGGGTGACGAATTATTCAACCCCTCTCTCACAGGCAGGATGTGATAAGCTTCTCGCTGCTCTACCGCTTTTTCCATGGAAAGTGCTCGAACAAACTACATTCCTTAGTCCCACCAAAGAAAACCTTCACGGCAATAACACGCCATGTCATTTACATAGTAGAAAAACAACATTCTCCGCCATATTCCATCGGTGAGAAGTAAGTTTCACTCAAGCAGCTTCTTCCCGCAAACAACTGCCCTGTGGAATAGACTCCCAACAATATGTTATCCCGACCACTACAATCTTAACCTATTCAAGGCCAGGGTTAATCGTTAGCTCCCTCACCTATAAAAACAAATGGCTTCCTAATGTAACCCTCTACCTCGAGTGTAATGAGTGACTTTCACTGAAAATAATTGTTCAGACAGAAATTGGCCAAGCTGAGTAGATACTAACAACGTTTTGTATTATAGTTACCGATCTTATTTTCTGATGTCCTGTATAGATGTCCCTATTTTTTTTAAATCGGCACGTTTATACACACACAAAAAATTAAAAATTATTTTTAAAATACTGCGGTTCGCTTAATGGTAGTAAACTTTCTATTTACGATTAGTAAATATCGATTTTATATAAAAACAATATCACCTAGCCGCTACAAATTAATACACAATTTTAAAAGATTTAAAAATTTATAAATTATTATAATTAAAATGTTAAAAAATAAAAACAGTTCTTGGAAAAAATCATTATTCATCGAAAAAAATTTTTCTTAAGACAATAGTGTCCATAATATATCTTATTCATATAAGCAATTGAAAAGTTTTCTAATTAAATAATGTCTTAGTTTTATTGCATGTTTTTTATTTTACGATTCAGAGCAGATTTTCTGTAACTGGGAGTCCTGTTTGACAAAAAATAGTTTGATGACTTAAATCCTCCAAAAACTTGTACTTATACTGATATAAACATTAATACTTATACTGATATAAACATTAATACTTATACTGATATAAACATTAAGCGCTAAAAAAAAATGAATTTCTCAAAATTTAATAAACTAAGTGGTTGAGTGGGGGCCAGATGTAAAAATATTCTTAGCATGTTATTCTAACAAAGAAACATTTCTAAAATAATTTTGTTCATTTCTGAATAAGTCCTGAAAGTTTAATTAAAATCCAACAATTATCTGTTTTTTTGCAAGAATTTCTAAATCAATATTTTAAACATAAAAAGATGCTCAAATTTCCCACACTCATTTATGGTTCCTCGTTGATACAAAAAAAATTACCAAAGTTTCGAAAGATCTAAAAAGGATTCAAGAAATATAATTTAATAGTAAAAAGTTTCTTTAATAGTAAAAAATCCTTTTGGCTTTTCATCATCATAATAATATAAAAACAAAACAACTGATTGAGGCTTTTTGTTTTTGTTTTGGAGATTTTCACACACACATATATATATATATATATATATATATATATATATATATATATATATATATATATATATATATATATATATATATTTTAATTTAATATTTTTATATTTTACTTTGCTTTAAAATTTTTTCGATGTATTTAACAAGTTCTAAAGCAAAATAAAATATAAAAACATTAATCCATTTACTATTCCTCAATAATATTTCTCAGCAATTTTTGTATTTTTTTGTCGCAAAACTGTTTATCTCTTCCACATTTCCAATTTCTCTATTTTTTATTCTCTTCCTATCACACTATCTCTACCGATTTCAATATTTCTTTACATTGATGAATCGTGTTGTATTGTATTTAAATCCACTCTTTCGTCAATTAAATATGCACAAATAATTTTTAATCCTCGTCACTTGTTTTTCCCTATCTCAAAATACAAGATCCTGACATTTTTCTGGATTCGAATTATCAATATACAAAGCAGTATATACAAAAAAGAAGGTTGTCAAGGAAGATCTACGGGATTTGTTAGCTAATAGTTTATCTTCTACACCTCATTTGAGTAAATTAACGAGCCCAAAATAATGATTGTACAATGCTACTAATTGTGGGTTCAACCCTAACTTAATACTCATCGACATATAACATTTTTTTTTGTATTTATTTATTCAGCTAAATGTTAATATTTTTCTTTCTTCCTTCGTTTGAACATTTGTACCAGATGTCTGGTGATCTGAAGAGTAAATCACAGTAAGTTTCCTCAAATCTTCAGTACATTTCTGAGTTTCTTCGCAGATCCTAGAAAGACCGTAAAGTCGAAACACTTGCTCGGATTTCCAACTCATCCAACGTTTTTGGCACAGTTCTAAATTGCTACTATTATGAACCCGATCCTAACTTCCGTATTCCAGATCTTTCTTTGCTCCCGAGGAAGAACCTGGTCGAAGTGGATGTTGTCCGTTTTTTTTTCAATTCGTAATAGTAGGCAGTTTTCCATGATGTAAGCACTGTTTCAAAGTTGACATTTGTAAATAAAAACAAAGTACAGATAATTCCTTAAGAAGTCATGGTTCGATTTAACACTGCATTTATAAATATTTCTAAACTCAATATTTTTCGATTTTGACAAATGAGACATGAAGAAAGATGAATTCTAATCTACAAAAATTGTTAAAAAATTCTTCCTTCTTTAAATACTAAGGAAAAAGTCAGTTTAAGTAGTGGCA
Source organism: Acanthosepion pharaonis (assembly GCA_903632075.3). NCBI lineage: Eukaryota > Metazoa > Mollusca > Cephalopoda > Sepiida > Sepiidae > Acanthosepion > Acanthosepion pharaonis. Next base: position 37,373 of record CAHIKZ030003159.1, on the reverse strand, counting down.
TTGTTTCATACAACTCTGTTTAAATCAATGAAAATCTGAGAATAACAAATAACACTTTACCTTTGGAATGGCTTCATTGAAACCAATCAAACTAACCACAGCATCTCGAACGGAGTCTCAAATCTTTTGTTTCCAGTCCTTTGACATGTCACTGAACAAGAACTTATCAGATTCATTGTGATAATATTAATTTTTATTTCTTTTGTCTGTTAAAAATGTCAGTAAACAAATTTTCTTCCTGTTATTTTCAAGATAAGTGTGATATTACATTTTTGTGTTTTGATTCATATAAAGAAAAATATCTAACAAAACAAAAATTAATTTAACTCTCAGATATTGGATATTTCAAGTTAGAAATGTCATGTTTGACGGTTTTTAATTATATTTCACTTGTGCAAACGAAGTAAAAGAAAAATGCCTTTCTTTTTATCTGTCATTATTTTGGGGGATACATTTGTAAGAGGTTTTTCTCTTTTTATAAAATGCTAGGCCTGTTTTTGTATTTGCATTTAAAAAAATTTTTGTTTTTTGTTTTGTAAAAATTATGTTCACCATGTACAAGTCCCAAGAGCCACTTGAGGGTTAGGCCCTCGTCGGCACACACGCCGCAAGTATCATAGCATTAGATATCTCGAAGGCGTTCGACAAGGTGTGGCACAAAGACCTGCTACACAAGCCATCCAGCTATGGAATCACTGGAAGAGTTTTCTCTATTATAAAATCCTTCAGGTAGATCCCTAAAGGTAGTTATTAACGGGCAGTCTTCCAATGTCCTGGCAGTCAACGCAGGCGACCCCAGGGGTCACTTCTCGGACCAACTCTCTTTCTGATTCACATAAATGATCTACCGATCATTTGTAAACGTATATGCTGATGATACGACGATATACGGACGCACCTGTAAAACTCTTGACGATCAGAGATTGGCAGCTGACCTCTCTTCCGATGTAACGCTAACTTCCCAGTGAGGAAAATGCCTCTCAGACCCTGAACTAAGACCTGCCATATCACTTACATAGTAGCAACCTACCCATATTCCCTCATATTCATATAAACTACCATATCACTTACATAGTAGCAACCTACCATATTCCCTCATATTCATATAAACTACCACTTAAAATAGAAAGTAGCACGTGGAGTCAGTTACTTCTAACACTTTCGCCGCAGCCCCTCAAACTCCGACGTCTTACTTTCTAGGTTGAGGTGTTTACTCTGTCCTAACCGTACTTAAGAGAATGGCCATAAGTATCCTGAGTATCCGTAGATTAGTCGACCGGTCCACGTTGTTTGGTTTGATCCAGAAAGCAGAAGTGATGTTCATCCATTCATGGTCGACTGAAGATGTAGACACGGCTGGAGAGTCTGCGCTAAGAAATTTAGAATGCAGCAAAAAAAATTAATATCTGCAGAAAGCCGGACAAACAACTATTTAAAGATTGAATTGTTAATGTCTTGTATATAGCAGAAAAGAAGAGTATAGAAAAGAAACGGGTTACAGAAGAGAAAAGTAATTGACGTAAAAACGCATACAGAGGACAGAGAGAGAGTGTGTTATGATTAACTCATTGTTAAATCGTCTCAGAACGATATACGACTGTTGCGATGGAGGAATAAGATTTCTGTGCGCGGCTTAAAGTTTATAGTGGCGTTCCTCCTTAGCAGTAGTAACAGTAGTAGTAATATTCGTGGTAGCAGAAGCAGCGGTACTTATATCAACAGCACATCTTAGTGGACGCTTCGCTCCAATCTCTGACGTCACGTTCTCTCCTTCTGGATTCTCCAAATTGACTCTCCACTGTCTCTAGCCCAACTCTTGCCCGGGCTAATTCTCTTCTGTCTCTCTCTTCCGTCTGCCTCTTCCATCTCTTTCTTCCGTCTTCCTCCTCCGTCTACCTCTTCCGTCTGCCTCTTCCGTCCGCCTCTTCTGTCTCTTTCTTCCGTCTGCGTCTTCTTCATCATAACTACGCGTTTATATAGAAAAATCCGGCTGGTCACAACTGAACCCTGCCCCTACTACTTCTCACGCGATTATCACCGGGTTATGGCTATTTCAACCAAAATCATTTGAATTCTTACTCAGCTCTATTCCAAGTTTTAATCAATAAAAATTATTTCGTCCATTTCCATTGTCTACTGATGACCCAGATTCAATGGGTACAACTTATGCCCTAGATCAGGTTTCACCATCAATAAACAAAAATTCTCTGATCTAATTTCGCTTTTCAAATCCACTCCAATTTCACTAAAAAAAGATATACGTGTGTGGGGGGGGTTCCCAGACTCTCTCTCTCTCTTTCTCTCTCTGTCACATTTCCTCCCTTACCCATCTGTCATTTACTAGTAAATGATACACGAGTTTCCATATCAACAAAATATGAGGGAACCCAGTCTAACATGCTTCTTACTATGGTCTACTTAAACATACGTCTCTTCCAGCATGCAAAGGTAGGTTTACATTTTCATTGTCCTTACGACACATATGTACATGCAACTGCCGGTTAAACTTCACTGTTTTGGTGTTCTCGTGCAATAGAACCTTTTCACATAGTTCACTAGTTCGAGTGTTCTTTCTTTTTTCTTTTGAAGTTCGCAACACTCCTTACCAATTATTTCAGTCTCATTAAAAATGTAAAAAAAATCGATTTACTCCGATTTTGTCTCGCCTTCACAACAGGCTTTGTCGAATCTTTTGTTGGTTCAGGTTCTTCCACGACAATCGTGGACTCTTCTTCAATATCAGTTAAGGGTCCCAATGCACTCGGGTCGGACCTACCTTGATAAAGTGCACTAACTGGAATCCCTCTTTCACTCATGCACTCCCGTGCCAGTTTATTCTGCCCGGTAGACAACACCGCACGCTTCTTCAACCACCACCAAACCAGCAAGGCCACGACTATCATTAGTATAATTCCCACAACGGCCGGCCAGGTTATTATAGCAACCCAATTCTCTCTCCAACCCGAATTCGGCGTATCTATCTTATCAAACTCCGACTTCAACCGTCGAAAATCAATCTTATCGATTGGCCTTAACAACCCCGGCGTCATTTCTAGCGACATCATAGGAATCTCTCTTACAATGGGTTCCCACAATCCCGTTCATACACTGGCATCCGTTCCTACCAGCTCTAACAAAGCCTCATTCTCTTCAAACCTCTCTTCTGCTTGGTAGTAGCGGGTAAAGAGATAGCTGGACCATAAGCTCCACAACTAATGGATAGCTCTACGAAAAACAAAGGAGGAATAACTATTATCGTAGTGCTGAGCTTCCCTTCACACACCTTAGATAATTCGATCTCTTCTTGTGTGGCCACCGCCCAAATTCCGTCGGAGACACTGGTTGCTTTAGGTAACATTACACTAGCCAACACCTCTACCTGACAATGATCTCTAATTCCCTTTTTATTTTTCTTAAATAAATCTAGTACACACAGATTGTGATTACCTGTCACGTAAATTGGACTTACAGACCCACAGGTACCTAAGGACATCATTCTTGCATTTTCTGCTTCTCCCTTTGTTAAAAGCATTGTTAGATTTAGGTTGTTCTGGCTAGGTTTAGGGCAACAAATTCCGTCTCTACCTTATACCTAGCCACCGCTCCTATCTTCGGCCTTAATTTTGGATAGGGAAGGGGAAGATTCATCACCTGATAAATTTCAAAGGTACTATCTTTGTCCAGTAATGGAACCGGCCCTAGCACTAGCAATTTGTCATCTTCCAACAAGGTAGTACACCCCAAGGCGCTATAATACCTCCATAACTGCTGGGTGGGTTCTACAGGTAATCTAAGGTGATGGAGTAGTTTGTCTTGTATCTCCAGTAGTACTTCCCTTAATCGTTCTGCCGTTATTATACTCAGAGACAGGTGTCCCAGCGACAGCATGTATAATTGTGCTCCCACATGCTCTAACAACACCGTTAAAGAGCGACTTGTTTGACGTACCTTACTCATTACAGATAATAATTGAAAATACCTTTGCAAACACCCCTCTAAGTTGTTACAGACGTGGTTACATTTATCACTTCTTTTCTAAAAACCTGTAGGTGAGAAATCAACCAATTGATGCTCCCTCTATTCTTAGCCAATTCCAGCTTAGTAACATTGAGTATGGATACGCTCTCTCTAACCGACTGAGCCATTGCTTGTTGTCTCTCTTCTACCACCATTAATTTCCTCTTAATTACTCTCACTTCGGAGACTGTACCAAACAACACGCTTAATGCCTTTCCCATTATAGGTAATACTGCCCTCTTTTGCCTGGTCCGTAACAATTTTATTCCTTTCAAATAGTAACTCATATCTTTCCATTGTCTTTCAAGTATTAGGGATTCCTGAGCTAAGGGGTATAATATACGGTGGTATTCCGGAGTCTGTAAATAGTCTCCGGCGATTTGTGTCCTGGCTGTATCTAATTTGTCTACTTCGGTCTTCAACTGACCCAGTAACTTCTCATACGGCTGCAGGTCTATCACCAAAGTTATCAACCACTTTGATCTAGTTATAATCACTTCGCTAGTCTTCTTAAAAACAGTATTCTCATTGTGTTCCCAGGTATTAGCTACCACAACTAGCATCGTCAGTACCACGAGCCTCCTCTCGTCCATGTCTGCAAAGAAATGGAGAGAATAATTCGTCTTACTCACTCATTCTCTTATTGTTTTTAGCGGGTGGTTACATGTTAGAGCGATACCTCAAGCACCGACCCACATCACTACCAGCGTCCACGCAGTTCACCAGCACTAATGATAAATGTACAGTTAGACCCAGACCGTTACTCATTCCCCTCTTAATCCTTGGGATCGGGATCGGGCTGCACTGCTCCCCGCAATCGCCGTTTTAGTGGTAATTCCTCATTAACACTAGGTGCTTTTCCAGCCCGCAATTTACTCTGCAATTGAGCTAACAGAATTTCATCCTCTTCTTCCCATTCACTCAGTTCTTCTTCTTCTCTAAGGTTAGGCTCAGTCACTGCTTCCTCAGAATGTCCTGCTGGGGCCCGACTTACCTCCCTCAGCCTTCGAAGGGTAGTTAGGCTAATTTCAATATCCTCACTCCCTTCACTTTCACTCTCAGTCTCTAACCCTTCAGGTTCTACCAATGTAGTTTTCCTCAGCCTTTTCTGTTGAGTTTATGTTTCTGCTCCTTTCCATTCTCCTATTTCAGCTAGCTTTATAAAATTCGCATGCACTCTCTTTACCTGTCCGGTCAATTGGTCTCAGATCACAAAGGAAACCGGACCCGTCTGCTCCACAATCCTATAGTATGGACTCCATCTCTGGTCCAATTTACTTTCTCTCAGGTGTATTTTATAATACACTGGATCACCTATCTGGAAGGAAACTTCTTTATTTTTATTTACCCTATCGTTTCGCCTTTTCTGGGCTCTTTGAATCCTCCTCCTCACCTGCGTAAAAATTTTATGCTGTTGTTCTAAAACTATTTGGTGATGATCCTCTCCTAAATACTTCCTCCTAGGTCGTAACAGATTGTCTATAGGTAAGACTACATCCCTGCCATATATCAAGTAATAAGGTGAAAATTTTCTCGTCTCGTTCATCGAGAATCTCATAGCTGCTAACGCTTGGGTTACGAATAAATCCCAACTTTCCTTATTATCTTCTGTTAGTTTAGCATCAGCGAGGGTCTTATGAAATCTTTCTAACTTAGCGTTACTTTGGGGGTGATATGGAGAGGTGTTATGTGCTGTATGTTTAATTCTCCCAACGTCTCTCTCATAATCTGATTCACATTCTCCGATCCATTATCGGTAACCAACTGTTCGGGGCCCCATACCTAGGGAATATTTCGTTCAGTATTATATCTGACACCGTTCGTGCCTTCTTATCCGATATAGCAAATGCCTCAGGCCAATTCGTCAGCCAGTCCACAAAACTCACTTTGTAGAGATTACCTCTATGTGTTTCTCCATAGGGCTCGGAAATATCCATGCTTACTTTCTGAAATGGATAATTCGGAACATCCGTTTCTAATACTGGGGCAACCCTACTCCTTCGACTCTGTACTTGGCATGTTACACATTTTTTGCATGGTTCACAACATCATTAAACAGTAGTAATTTCTCATTATTAATCCATACGTCTTATCAATTCCCAGGTATCCTAACCTCCTATGGTATTGGTCTAGAATTTCAGCTCTCAACTTCTCCGGTATCACCATTTTTAAACTTACTTCCTCATCTCTTCCTGAAAGGTAATACAACACTCCCTCGTGCACCATATATTTGGAGGTACGCCCTACCTCTACACTTGACTTGACAGTTGCTATCTCGCTATCCTCTTGGTTTTGCCTAATAATATCTTTCCAGTGGGGGTCAGAAACAGTCTCCGTTTCACTCGTTTCCTGATCTTCCCAACCAAGTCTCTCCTTCAACGCCTGTGAGTTGATCACATTAATTTGGAATGCTTTATCATCCACACCCGGCTCCAACCTGACAGATTCGGTCTCTAATTGCCTCGGAATCCTCGATAACAGGTCAGCACAGGTATTATCCTTTCCTGCCAAATATTCTATTCTGCAGTTATACCCACTTAACTTCAATGCCCACCGTTGTATCTTCTTATTCGTCCACTCCGCCTCTAACAGATATTTTAGGGGTTGGTGGTCTGTTTTAATGGTAAACACAGCCCTACTCAAATAATAATCTAATTTCTGCACAGCACACAGAATGGCGAACGCCTCTTTTTCTATTACTGGTCACCTTTGCTGAGTCACGGAGAGCCGACGAGACAATGTAGATCGGCACTTCCTCAGGCACACTCGGTACTGGTCCATCCTTATCGGGACATGGTTGTGTAAGAACCGCCCCGACGCACTTAACGCTAGCATCGTTGTAGAGCACCATGGGCTTACTCAGATAAACAATATTACTGGCAAATCTAAGTCCAATGAGCGCACAAAGGAAACCAAAAAGTGACTTACCTGAGGTCCGCCGCTCCGTGTTTCGTTTCTTTTTCCTCCTTCTTTTGCTTCCTTCTCTTTTCCTCCTTATTTCCCTTTTAGACCAATTTAGTCCGAAGACTAGAGTCTTTTCTGATCATACTTGGTCCCGACTGAACAAAACAAATGCAACCTTCTCTCCTCTTTCAGACGGCCGTGGTAATTCCCACGTGTCTATCCTGGTTAACACGGCACCAGCCTAACACTTTCGCCCCAGCCCCTCAAACTCCGACGTCTTACTCTCTGGGTTTACGTATCTACTCGGTCCTAACCGAATTTAAGGGAATGGCCGTAGGTCCCCTGAGCATCCGTAGATTATTCGACCGGTCCACTGGTTTAATCCTGCTTCCTGTCCACGTTGTTTGGTTTGATCCAGAAAGCAGAAGTGATGTTCATCTATTCATGGTCGACTGAAGATGTAGACACGGCTGGAGAGTCTGCGCTAAGAAATTTAGAATGCAGCAAAAAAAAATTAATATCTGCAGAAAGCCGGACAAACAACTATTCAAAGATTGAATTGTTAATGTCTTTTATATAGCAGAAAAGAATAGTATAGAAAAAAAACTGGTTAAAAAGAAAAGTAATTGACGTAAAAATTTCAAGGATTCTGGAGACAGAGAGTGTGTTGTTAAATGATTAAACTTGTTAATTGTTTCTGTTAAATCGTCTCAGAACGATATACGACTGTTGCGATGGAGGAATAAGATTTCTGTGCGCGGCTTAAAGTTTATAGTGGCGTTCTTCCTTCTTGGTTCTCCAACTCGACTCTCCACTGTCTCTAGCCCAAATCTTGCCCGAGCTAATTCTCTTCTGTTTCTCTCTTCCGTCTGCCTCTTCCGTCTGCCTCTTCTTCAGCATTCAGCGATTATATAGAAAAATCCGGCTGGTTACAACTGAACTTTGGCCCTACTACTTAGCCCGAGATTATCACCGGGTTATGGCTATTTCAACCAAAATCATGTGAATTCTAAAGGTCTTTCTTGCTTACTCAGCTCTATTCCAAGTTTTAATCAATAAAAATTATTTCGTCCATTTTCATTGTCTACTGTTGACCTAGATTCAATGGGTACAATTTCTGCCCTAGAACAGGTTTCACTATCAATAAACAAAAATTCTCTGATCTAATTTCGCTTTTCAAATCCACTCCAATTTCACTAAAAAAAAAAAAAATATACGTGTGTATGTGTTTCCCAGACTCTCTCTGTCACAACTTACTGAAAGGGTACAGAGGACCGCTCATTTTTCCAGCATCTTTAGCGATGCGTCGTATCGTATGTACGAGTTCTACTTGAGGTCCAGGATGTGCGTATGTCCAAGTAGCCGCTCAAAGCACGAAACCGCCCTGGGATGAATATCCAGAAACTATTAACACATAAAAAATATGGTTGTTATCCGGTTCTTGAAAGAGAGCTTCACATAGAACTCATATTTTCTGTCTTAACATTCTTAACAAAACGTGACAATTATCCTGCGTGCAACATTATTTATCCTTTTAGTTAGATTATTTGAGGGTGTAAAAAAATTTATATATACTGTTAAATTCTAAGACACATATATATATATTTGTGTGTCCATGTGTGTGTGTGTGTGTGTGTGCGCGCTTAGGTTTATTGTTCTTTTTTTTACGAATACGGCATTGGAAAATGTCTACGGAGAAAAATAACCACACACCTTTCAGAATTGAAACATTAAAACCCAGAAAGGAATGATTCTATTCAACCCACAAACACGGAAATTTATAATCATTTGAAATGGCAGGTTCAAATGACATTGAAAGCGCTCAATAGCAGAGTAATCTGCCACGTATCAATATAACTGAAGGAGAACTGGTGGTCCTGAATCTCTGACACATATGTCCTAATCACCTTCAGGCTGAACAAAGGGGGTCATCGTGAAGGCCACAGTGATCTGGGGAATCAAAGAATATATTAAAGAGGCCAACAATCAGCAAAACGACAAAAAACCTACAAAAGCTTACCCACAGACCCACTTCCCGAATACCAAAAAGAATTAACTAGCTCACTAAATATGATGCTTCGCAAAAATATCTTCTATCTCATTCCCAAAATGCACAAAAGCAACAACCCAGGAAGACCAGTCATTTCATCATTCAACTGCCACAGGATCATTACTAAAAGAAGAAAACAAGAAAAGGAAGTTATCATAAAGCTCATGGGCCATATTCTTACATTGAATACTTTCAACTTCAATGGAGCACACTATCTGCAGGTAAGAGGTTGCGCCATGAGCTCCACTGCAATTCCATCATATGCTACAATCTCCATGTGAAAATTTGAGGAGACCCATATCTATCCTCTCATCGGTAGTGACTGCGTATTCTATGCAAGATATATCAATGATATATTCTTGTATACACAGGCAGTGACGACAAACTTAATTCCTCATGACCCTGAACTCAGTAAACGACTCAATTAAGTTTGACTACGAAAATTCCACAAGCCCGGTAACATTTTTAGACACCTGCATTTACATAAATAAAAACAGAAAACTATAAACAACACTACACAGTAAAAATCACCGAATTTTCTTAACTATTTTGAATTTAAGTCTTCCCACCCAAAACACCTCAAGGAGAACATTCCCTTTCACAGAATACAAGACTGAATAACCCTGTTCCAACAATGAAGTATGTTCCAATAAAATGCACACAAAAAAAGAGGAGCATCAATTCACAACAAATTCTTATAAACTAACCCTTGTCAAAAAAGTAAATAAAGCAATTTTTGACATCTAAAAAGATACCCTAATGTACAATTATTAAAATTTTTTATTTAGGCTCTCTTTAACCATTTTTTTTTTTTTTAGAAGTTCCACTATCCAAGATAATCAAAAGTCGCTGAAAAATGCTACATCTCAAAAACAGACCTAGAAAAAAGAGTTTGAACGGAACCCAGCCTTTAAAATATCGTAGGCCTAAGAACCTTACGATTGACCACATTTCAAATGTATAAGGCAATCCGTAATAAACCAAAAACAAAAAACCAATAGGATTTTTACAAACCATGTAACGACAAAAGGAAACTTATGCTGTAACCACATTAGACACACCAATTCGTTCAATAAAATCAGTCACTAAATCTATTTTCAAAATCTACCATTCGGGAAACTGTAGAAGTCATAACAAAATTTAACTCCATAGAATGCAATTAGAAACAATGTGTAGGGGAAAATCTGAATGGCCCTTTCAATACAGAATTAATAATTATCGCTATCGAATTGAGTCGATTCCCATGAAAGATTATTACCTGTAGAACAATATTTCCACTTACAAAAACCATTGTTTTAAAACCCATACCAAATTCCATGTATTTGAGAAAATAGAAAATGTTCAGTAGCAGATAACATGTCGAAAAAAAAAAAAAAGACCATGAAGATAGGTGAATTCTGCTTTCCAAAACACTCCATCCAGACAACTTAATCATTAAATTTAACAACACAGACAGAATAATATTAAACCACAAATCAGGCCCTGACCTAATTTTTCCTGGCGGTTAGCATCAGACAGACATAATTGGGGGTTTTTTGCCTCATTCTATGCTCAAAAAATACTAATATACACACTGACACATATTATACTCACTCGCTTCCTAAGAACTAAATAACACACATTTAACACAGCCACATCTCCTTTACGGGAACTAATAAAGCTGTTAAAATGGCCAAGGGAATTCAGAGCAGCATGAATCCACTAGCTTTTATCTTAAATAACTTAAAAAAGACTGTTTGACCAACACAAGGTCTGACCAAAATTCATGTTAAAAGATTTTTTAAAAACAAATGAAAACTACAGATAAAGTTCATCTTCTCCGTTAAGTCATTCATTGCTGTAGTTCACTAACAGATTTCTTTTCTTCTGGTGATGACCATGCTGACCGAAACTAGTCGAGGAACCTAATTGAAATAATAAAACGAAAAAAAAATAATATACAACCAAATGTGTCTGAAAATTTTAATATTTTTAATGTTCGAAACATTATACACACACACACACACACACACACACACACACACACATATATATATATATATATATATATATATATATATATATATATATATATATATATATAATCCATCCCAAGAAACGCGGCTTACGGCTACATCACGCTGAAACATCAGTTCCCATATGATTGCCGATGTTAATCAACATCAAGCTTAGTCAGAGATTACATTTCCCGTTGCGTCCGTTATATTCTCTTATGTGCAAATATGCTTGTGAATGTATGAATTCGCCCCTACCCGACCTAGATATGGGGTAATTAGTAAGACCTGTATCAATAAACCATTATTATCTATAAAAAAAATTCTTGCAATCTAAAAATATTTTTTGGCTTTCAATAACCTGCAAACTCATTGCGAAAATTTTAGTTTATGCATATGGGAAAAAGTCGTCAGTTTAAACAGACGCCAGGAGAATATGGGTTAATGTTATTTTTCTGTTGAAATAAACAGAATTGTGGAAGTAAGCGAACAAGTCTCTCCTTTTTTTATGGGAGATAATGAAATGTATCATTTGGTTTTACTCATGTTTAAAATAGTAATGATGTGACTTTTTGCGGGTGTATGAAAAAACAAACAAATTCCCCTCTTCAGTTTTAATTTCTAATTCAGTTTAAATTAACTAAATTAATTAAATTGTTATTATTTCAAAAATCGTTTCAACCAAATCTTGATGTTACTTTCTTGATGCCTCCCCGATAATAGATAACCTGTTGAAATCTAAAAAATTTCTTTAAAAAAATTATTTTATCCAATTGAATGCCGATGAAGACAATGACAAAACTTTTTTTTTTTTTTAAAGCTGTTTGCTTGAGTATCGCTTAAATGCTGCATTCTAGAAAAAAATATCTTTATACAATAACACAAACAGGTTCAGACACCAAATTTGGTGTTAAATCACAAACTGACCAGTAAGTATATTTTCCGATGATATTCAAAATTAAAATAAATGACAAACAGTAATAACACACTAACACATATCTCTATCCTCTCTCTCTTTGAAAAAAATCAGTTTAATCCGATTCAAATTAAATTTCTCCAATAAATCGCTAATAAAAAGAATTAGCTTGATGAAAAAGACGCCAAACTTTCCAAAAACAAAATTTTATCGTCTAAATGCTTATGTTATTGTTAAGAGGAAAGACCAAAGTTTTTTTTAATTATTTTTTTAAATTTTTCCTTCTTTCTAGAACATTCTAAATTTTGATTTAAAAAAAACCTTGTTTCTCTTTGTAACACCGGAACTAGTAAAATAACATAGACAATTTTTAGCATGTTTTTTTTTTTGGTATGACACATTAATTTGGAAAATCTTGCAAAAATAAAAATAATTGTCGGATGTTAATGAAACTTTCAGAAACTATTCACAGATGATCGAAATTATTATAAATATGTTTTTTTTTTAAAAGTCATGGCAAAAATAATTTTTTTATATTTATTACCCCCCACCCCATAACTAATTTTATGAAAACTCTAAAATTCAGTCGCATCGGGTTTAGTGATTACAATAGTTAAAAAGCACAAGGCTTTGAGGAATGCAAATCATTTTTTTTTTTTTTTTTAATTGGACCCCCCACCTGAAAAATCAGCTCTGAATTGTAACATACAAAACTCAATAAAATAAAGATATTATTTAATTTCAAATGCTTTTATTTGCTTTTAGTTGTTTTTATGAATATGGACAATATTTTCTGAAAGCAAAAAATTTTTTCCGATGAAAAATGAATTTTTAATACAATTATTTGTTATTTCTTTAATTATAATAGATTTTACATTTAAGTTGTTAAAATATTATAAAATTAGTTAAAAGGCCGCATCGGTTTCCTAAATGTCCTTATGAGATAGATCTTTTTTAGCGCGTTGTAAATTGTATCGTTTTGACTAATCAGAAGATCTGCAGTAATTAAGAAATGTAATAATCGGGCTGTAATTATAAAATACGGAAGACCAACCAGAATACAATTAAGTTGCGTTATTTGAGTTAAGCATTGTTCTCCGCTGTTAAAAGCCTTTACTTTTTGCGAAACACATGTGGAGAAGTTAATTTGATTTTTCAATTTCAACTGAGAAGGGTACCTACAAGTATCAGTATCATCTTATGAAATTTATATGATCTTATTTTTATATTAATCTCAGTTATGACATTTTTCCATAAATGAAATATCAAAATTAATAATAAAATGAATGGAAATACAAATAACACAGTAAAATGTAATAAATGTACATAAAATTATAGTATTTTATGTACACTTTCTGATAAAATTTCATAAGAAAGGTACCTATAAATTAATTAGATACCTTTTCTTATGAAATATGAAATTTAATCTCAACAGTCTTATTTTAATTTCTTTATAATATATTTTCCATAAAGCATCGTAAACGTAAAGGTGAAAGCTAAAAAACAAAAAAAAAAAAAAAAAGAATTAGAGCTGAAAGTTTTCCTTAAAAATAACGAGGTAAATAATTTGTTCACTTAAATGTAAATTATTTCACTTTTCTCCTTCCGTAGAAAAAATTATCCTCACGGAATCCGTCAATATGTCATTCATCACCTGTCAAGTGACGCGAAAGTTTATGACCTGCTTTGTTTTATTTTCAAATTACATCTTTTCGGCGCAGAAGCTAAGTTAAGCTTGGTTCAAAATATTTTAAATAAACATTACAATTTCTGATTTTCTTAAAATAAATTTTGAAAAAACGATAATTGATATTTAAAATAATTTCACAGTGAGATTTCTAGTTTTTTTTATAAAATAGAAAAAAAAATGGTCAATTTATCTGTCAATTTTGCTGACTCAAAAAAAACAAGATTTTTAACGAAAATTTCGGACGTGCTAGGAACGATTAAAAAATGTAAAAAATTATCCCAAAAATACTTTGATCTTTCCTCTTAATAATAACATAAACATTTAGACGATAAAATTTTGTTTTTGTCAAGTTTTGGCGTCTTTTTTTCATCATGCTATGCTCTTTTTTTTTTAGCGATCTCGTGGAGGTACCTGTATATATATATATATATATATATATATATATATATCTATATATATATATATATATATAAATTTATTTTTTGAGGGTGTTTTCATGACCAAATTTAAATTTATTTTTTGTAATTTTTGCAAGTTTTGTAGTTTGAAGGTTATGATAAAATATTAAATAATGATTACATGTGCAAAGGTTAGTAAAGAAAAAACACCTTTTTAAAACAAACAAATTGCGACTTAGTGGCTTTATTGTCTTGTTTTAAATTTTTTTTGATAAAAAAAAAATGTTTTTAAAACGAAATTCATTTGAAATTAGTATTGTTGTTTATAAATCTTAATTTATATTTATTATTGATATAACGTATTAAGCTCTTTGCTTTTTAGGATTCATGTTTAAAAAGTAGCACAAAATTTAATCAACAATGCTAAAAAAAAAAATGTGTGGTTTATTTTATTTTTTAAATAGTTTTATTCTGGATTAATAAAAATGTTGTAAATGCATGCATTTTAAAATATTTCTTTTACATCGGTTTTAACAACAGACATCAAATTAAATGCCTAGAAGACAAAATAGGTAAACAGTTTAAATTGACGCATGAAGTGAGGAATAAAGTTATACGATATTCACGAATATCTGCGACAAAGAAAAAGCAAATAAAAAATTCAACTATTTCCATTAATTTTATTTAAGATATGCATTTTCATAAAAAAAGTTCTTTGATGGATCAATTAAAAAATTTTATATGTATTTTACTATTTTTCTTCTGAATTTCTGGAACGATTTTGTCATATTTCTAAAAAATTCAATTGAACCAGTTTTGTTTATATTTCCTGCGATGTTTTCGATGTAAACATCCATATTTGGCCATCATTAATTTTTATATTGTTACAAAAATCAGCCCAATGTTGTGTTTTGATTCTTAAATTTTTTGTCCATTAAAAAAACTTTTTAGAAAAACAAGAAACGAAAGATGAAATAACACCACAGCGAAAAAGAATACTGTTTTTGAATATTTTTTTTGATTATTTATTTACGACCTGATTTTTAATTATTTAAAACACTTTTTTCTTTTTTGCCATCCCTGGCTCTTTTTCAAAATTTAAGAAATACGTAGCACAAGTAGTGTAATAATAAAGGAATTGATATTGTTTGTTTAAATGTAGTGATTTACTAAGCATAACTTAATTGTGGAGAAATTTTCGACAGAAAATTGAACTTTACACAAATTTTTTATCAATTTCATTTTTTTTAAATGAATTAAAAATTACACCTCGTCGAAGTGCGTTTGTGCGTTTAAATATAATGTATCTTTAACCTTATATAAACAGTAGTTTAAGAATATATTATTTTAAATTCTATACGCGTTTAGTAAAGACCTTATGGAAAGCAGAATGTTAGTCAAGAACTTAGATGAAGATCTACACAACAACCTAAACAAAGAAATATAAAATAAATGTACTGAATCAAAACAAATCTGACTTGAAGAGAAATGTGAAATTGAGAATCTCAAAGATTATGGCTCCAAAAGTTGTTCCGCTGTATCAGAGAAAAGTTCGAATCCTACACTCAAATGTATCCTAGCCTCGAATGGCAAGCTTCCAACAGGAGATATTGTGAATTGTTGGGATGAATTATATTAAGTAACTGTTCAATGGTGAAAGAGTGTAAAGGGATCTACCCTGTATCGGACTTATCGGGTTCCCCAATTCGATATACCTTGAAGAAAATGAAGACAAGAAAGTCTCCTGGTCCGAAGTAACAACAAAAATGTTGGAAGACTTAGAAGTGGTGGGAATTGAAAAACTTCATGGCCTCATCTCAAATATTTATGAAAATTTAAAAATTAAAATCAAAGAAACTCCAGAAATTGTCAGTCTTTTCAAAATTTTTTTTTTTTTTGATCAGCTATCGAATTTAAACCTTGACTAAGAATTCTGTTTTATTTAATGCCGAAATCTAGAAATTCTTTCAGAACAATTTTATTTGTTTTCAACTAAATTTCTAACATTTTCAAACGCAGTTGTATGTAACATTAAATCAATACCACAAAATCAAATGTATTTCCGTTTCTTACAAGGAATCGTTATATATATAATATATATATATATTTATATATATATATATATATAAATATATATATATATATTGCTGATAAAACATAATAATGTTTTTTTAAATTTTCATATTTTTATGGTTTTTTGTTTCACTATTTACTTTTAATCCCACTAGTGAAATTTATTCTCCAGGTCAGGGTGGACCTAGGAACAACGACAATGAAGAGGTGTTTCCAGGCTTCTCACAACTTTCAATCTCCCGATCAGAGGCATTGCTGAAAATTTTTGATGTTCAGTTTGTATCATCATACCCATTGACTATATTAAAATTTAAAATTGAAAATAAATTATAAACTAGTCGAATAATTTGATTTTTTTTTTTTTTTTCATTAATACTTGATTTTGTTTTTTCATATCTAATTACATTCAATGAGGTCCTTATAATTTTTCTGATTTTAAAATCTATTAAACTAAATAAAATAATGGTTAAAAAATTTTAAGTGAAAAAAAAAATGTTGTAACCATAAAAACAAATCGTTCAATCAACTGAGTTTCAATTAATTATTTTTGTCAGGTTTCAGGACAAATTTTCCAGATGTTAAAAATTCATTGATTTGTTTTAAAACAAAAAAAATATTTTATCGTCAAAATTTTTATTATTATAAGGAAAAACCAAAATATTTTTTTTATTTAATTATATTTTTTTTTCCTATTTAGAACGTTCGAAATTTTGGTTTAAAAATCATTTTTTTTTTTTTTCTTGCGTCTTTGTATATAAATTAATATGGGTTTATCTTTTTTGCGTTGAAAACATTTTGGGAAATTTTGCGAAAAATCATAAAACTGTTGAAAATTGAAACTTTTAAGACTTATTCACGAAAATGAAATTTTTTTCTTCTTTTAACCTAAACTTGTAAAAATATTTTCATTCAAATAATCCCAATTAATTTTTTGAAAATTTACTTTTAAATTCAAATTTATAATGATTTTTTTTTCGATATTTTTTAAAAAGCAGAACTTCTTTTTTTTTTTTTTTTTTTTTTTTGTTTTTCCCAGTTTTGGGAAAATATTCTCTGAATCGAAAAATAAAAAATGCAATGAAACTAAAAAATTATTTAATTATAAAAAATCTTTTAATTGCTTTTTTATGAATAAGAAATATTGAAAAAACTTTGTTTAAAAAAAAAAATTTCGATGAATAATGAATTTTTACAAGATTTGCTTTCATAACTTTAAATTTTAATTAGAATTGATAAAGTTTTAAGTTTTTAAATTTCAGTTTCAATGGTGTAAACGTTAAGGAATATTGTTAAGTAAAAATTATATTTACTAATCATAAATCTAAAACCTTATTACAATTTAAGGTTATCCAGTATTTTCAAAATAATTTTGAATTTTTTTTGTATATGTATAAACGTGCCGATTTTTGTAGATACGGATGTTCAAGAACGACATTATCAGAAAATAGGTGCGATAACTATAGTAAATTTAAAGCCAAAGTATCTAAAATTCAATAAAACATTAGATTACGGAAAATATTTCCTAATTTTTTATATACTTAAAAATTATTTAAAAAAAGCGATCATATTATATTCATCAATTATTTTCAACGGATATATCTACCGTTAGATAAGCATCCATCTGTTAACAAACTGTCAACATCTTAAATAAACTACTATCGCCGTGTCAAAAAATGCATTTCTTCAGTATTTTAAACTTAAAATAATTAATATTTGTTTCAAGTTAAAATTTAAATCAGTTAATATTCCTCAAATAAAGTGTTATAAAAATATATTTTATTTCTGTAAGATTTTTTAATAAAAAGGAATTAGGTTGCGATAAACCAAAACTAAGAATGGAACCAAAATCAAAATTTTTCCTTCAAAAACAAATTCTTTCCAAACTTAAATTAATTTTGAAATAAAGTGAGTATTTTGTTTATTGGAGATATTAAATTGAATCTATTAGCTTAAAATTAAAATAAAAGCTTGAAAGATTTTTCATTTTTTAAAATTCATCAGGTATCGCAAATCTGTGTAGGTACCTATTTCAAATTGGCATTGAACATAAACATTGAATAATTTTCTAACTAAATTTTATTATATTTATTCTTTACTGGGATTTTAGTTTAACTTTCAAGTAATGACCATAGTTGCTGTTAACGATGCATTTATAAATGTTTGGATGAAGAATTTATATGGCTATGTTAGTAATTCTCAATGTGATCAGTAACGTACCCTTCAGAATGCTATCACTTCTAAAGAAGGTCAGTAAGTGATCAAGAGTGAGCTATAATTTTAACAGAGCAATAAGATAACTTAACACTTTACACTTTAATTCGAACATGTCACATTCTAATAATTTATTTATTTTAAACATTACGATGCAATCACAATATATGGAAAGAGCAAAAGCCTACAAGTTAACTAAAGTTTGATAGCTTAGATGGGCTGAACCGGAGAGTGCCGCCTAACTGTTCTCGCTACAGCTTATTTTCCAATGTACGAAAGCGTAAACGTGAGATTCTGTCGCATTAACTCTGCAATGTTAACATAGAAGACACCAGTCCACGTAAATATCTCAAAAGGGGCTCTGGATAAAAAAAAGGTTCTTCTTAGATGCCTAAGAGAAAGGGCGGGGGATTTTTTTTCCGATTCTCCGAGCTAATTAAAGTTACAGATTATTGGTTTCGCACTTTTCCTCAAACAGGAAACAATAATTATTATAGTTGGTTTAAGTTTTTATTTGCATGCTTTTATGATTGTTTGAATAAGTTATGTAAACAAGTAGAAATGCCGCGTACTACCTCCGAGACCTCCGACTGGGAGGAACGGCAAGCCTGATTGGTGGCCTCGGGTAGTGCTTTGTGACCCTCGCTCAACACGTTTTTATAATTGTTCAAATAAGCTGTATAAACAAGTTTGTATTTTTTAGGCAAAAATCTTAGCAAACTGGTCACCCGGGATTTCTTGCACTTTCTGATATAATGATGGTGCACAAAAGTACTTTTGATTTTTATGCGAGTTATACGAATCGATATTTAATTAATGTAATCTTTTTCGAATACTAATTAAGATATGCGTCGTGTTGTAATGTGTATGTGCTCGGAATGAGAAAATGGGAAAATCAGAAAGCCAAGAAGTATTCGTAACGAGATCAAGTGTTACAGCAGTATTTCTGAAAAAATGTTACTTTACTTAACTTCTATATTTTTCACCTATTAAATGATTTTCCTTCCCCACTCCATTTATTGCATATTGAGAAAATTCCACCCGACCCGGACCCATTTATTAAGATCAACTTATTGAATTGCGTACCTAGGAATAAGGACTGTGTTAGATTTATTCAATTATTGTAAGTGTTGAAATAATTTCCACTTTAAAACCACAGCTTATTTAATAAAAGCCTGTATACATTTTGGGGACCGCTTATACATGGAAGTGGAGATAGAGAAGGATTGTCAAAACGATTTGACACTATGGCGATCTAATACAAGGACAAGTCAGTATTCAAGAAATTTTTATTTGTTTTTTTTCTTTGTGAGATGCCTTATAAAAAGTTACCTAGAAAAATAAGAAAATAAAACAACGAAAAGAAAAAAAAATTTACATATTTAGATTTTGCTTATTGAACAATTTCCTTTTTGTGCCCTTTATTAAAACCATTTTATTAAGTCTTTGATAAACAATCTCAAATATTTTCAAGATTGTAAAATAATTGCACTTTTTGAAAATAAAAAAAAAACCTTTGAGGAAGAAAAAAATTATACAAAGCAAAAAGTACAAAAAAAGTAAAAACACAAATTTTTAAATATAAAAAATAAAAAAAACTTTTTAATGTCTCGCCATAAAAAGGGATTTTTGTTTTTGTATTGGTTGACGGGTTTTTTCTATAGAAAAAAGTATTTGAGTTTTAGTTTCTTTAATTAAATTTTCTCTCCCAACAGGAACAATTTCAAATTTGAATTTGCCGTCGACTTGTTTTTCTTTTTCCGTAGTGATTTATGACCCCTTCTACTTTGACGTCTTATAGCGTGGGAGATTCTTTTTTGATCTTATCCGCTGACATACCTCCTTTTATATATATAAAAAAACAGTAGGCTCCCAGAGAACCCCAATTCCAAATTATGCATAAGGCATGAGAACACGTCTCTGACTGGTCAGTAAATACAATAAAATGTGTTTTCTACAAATTCAAAAAATGAATCCGCAATAATTGACAAAGAAATAATGTTAACGGTTTTTTAACCGCTAATTCTAAAATAGATATTCACACTAATGCAAAAATTTCTTTTTACAAAACGTCTGTCTTTCGTTAAAATATACTTTTCTCAAAAGAAAGTGTAAAAAAAAATAAAAAAACTTAGACGATTATATTTATTTATTTACATATTTAACTGAAGACCAACTTTATTTTACAGTATTAAAAAATTATTAAAAAAAACTTAAAGCCTTGGTATAAATATGCAGAAAAAGAAAATAGCTTTTTCCCAATATCTCTAAATAAAATATTCACTTTTTTGCTGGTGATATTGACAAGCATGTAATTTCTTTACTTACATCCAAACTAAGTTTCAAAATTTTGTTTTCCTATATGCATTCTTATTTTTCTCATTTTATTCATTCGATTTAAAAAAAACAAAATTAAGACACAGACACTTTCATTCATAAATTCTTTCTGCTGTCACGTGTTGAGGTATTCGTAAAAATAATTCTATATTTTAGACTTTTTGGTAGTCGTGGTTTGAAGGCTGAAGTGACCTTTACAAACTGGATGTTGCTAGGCGTTCCTTTGTCGGCCATCAACATCATCCTTACTTGGATCTGGTTGCAAACGTTCGTCCTTCGTTGCAGGTAAGTAGACACACAAATGGAGAGATTCGACATATTGCGAATGATGAATAGTTTGCGAAAGAAGCTTCAGTTTTGAAATAATTATTTATCTATTTTAAATTTGAGCTCTGCTCTCTGGCAAAAAAAAATGAAAGTTTCTTTAATTTAGAAGTTGTGGTTTAAATTTTTTAAATATAAATATATATATATATATATATATATATATATATATATATATATATATATATATATAGTGTATTGTACATCATCAGATCATTATTAAAATGTATATTTTTTCATATAATAGACAACGAATATCTATTATGTCTGATCATTGAGCCATTCTAAACTTCATATATTTAATTTTAATTTCAACGAAAATGGAGACAAAAAATTGTTCAACATTTGGATAATTTTTTTATTCTGTGCTTTGTTCAAAAATTTTCAACATTTGGATATTTTTTTCATCTTCAACGTGGTTATATGGACATTTCTAAACAAAGATATTCCCAAAGATGATAGGCATGTCGACATAGAAGATATATGGATATTTAAACAAACATACACACACACAGTGTGTTATGTTATGTTGACATATATATATATATATATATATATATATGTGTGTGTGTGTGTGTGTGTATTTAAATGTATATATTTAGTATATTTAAAAATATACATGTTAATAATTATCTGATGCCCAATACACTATATATATATATATATATATATATATATATATATATATATATATATATATATAAATATATTCAGGCCTTTAAAGAAATATAAAAATATTCATGAAATAAATTATAACCGATATGAATTTTAAAGTATTTTTTCTTGGTTTATCATTATATTGCTCTGTAACTTACATTGCGCTCTGTTTAGATTAATTTCCTGCTTGGAATTATCCCTACCAATTAAATATTGGTATTATATATATATATATATATATATATATATATATATATATATATATATATATATAATGTGAAGAAATATAGTCTTAAGATGTGCTATATTTATGGGATAAAGTGCTCAATATCAGAGATAGAGCGTGTGTAAATATAAAAGTGAACATTGAAGTCAACACTTAGTGGCGACAGTCTGTTTCATGCTAGATGCAATCGCCAGGCCACGATATTACTGTATGTACAGCAAATGTGGCACAAGGCCAAAAGGACGGTCATCATTTGTCTTAATTTTAAACTTAGCTAGCCACAACCACTGACCCAAACATACAAAACAATAATCCTAC
Source organism: Acanthosepion pharaonis (assembly GCA_903632075.3). Taxonomy (NCBI): domain Eukaryota; kingdom Metazoa; phylum Mollusca; class Cephalopoda; order Sepiida; family Sepiidae; genus Acanthosepion; species Acanthosepion pharaonis. The sequence continues at coordinate 15,258 of CAHIKZ030003159.1, read as the reverse complement.
CACCAAAACACCACATTCATAATTACCTTTCTTACTACATCCACCAAAATACCTCATTGTCTCAATGAGAATCCTAATTAACCCCATATGTACAAATAATGTCTGGGGGGGGATAAAATATAACAACTAAAAGAACCCCAATGAATATATACAATATGACTTAAAATTATTTACATGAAACTAAACAAAATCATGTTAGTAATAAAAAAAAAACACAGACTCTAAACATGACAGTAAAATCAATTAAATGGACGAAATCAACACGGGACTTTAAAAATATAGAAAAACATTCATCCATCCCAAACACTCACACAAACACGCACTGATTCAGACACAACAACAAATACGAAAAAAAAACACCATCGAAACGAATGGCGTCCCGCATCCACCAAAGAACTGAAATCACTGGCCACCTAACGAGGGATGGGATGGGGACAGAAAAAAACTAAACGAAAAGAAAAGGGGACAGAAAAAAAGGGGGCCAATGAGCAAACACACCCTAGCTAAGTTTACAGAAAAAGAAAAGAAAAACTAAAAAAAAATCAAAACCAAAAACCTACTCTAGCCTAAAACCAGGGATGGGTTGCCCAAGTTCAACCCAGGAAAACAATATTCTGATGCCTAACCGGCATCAAAATGCTACTCAAGGTCAGCCCATTTTACTCGGCACAAAGGCGCAAGATTCACCCACCTTTTGCCAAATTCTGATGAGGTAAGCCTCCGCCTTTCCGTCCTAATCTTGACTTTAAGCTGATGCTTAAAGAACAAGATCAGCTGGGAAGAAGTGAACTTCTTGCCATCATAGAATTCTTTCTGACGCGTCGTCCAAATCACGACTCTCATAACACCTAGTAAGCAACAGAACACATAATATTCAGCCTTCGTCATCTGCAGCACCACATTGCTACAAACAGAAACGGACCCAAGGACAAAGGACTTTCCCCGCAGCATGCGAACCATGAGACCTTCAACAAACTTGCACAACGGCAATACCTCCCTGCATTGAAAGAAGGTGTGGCCAATGGTCTCGACTTCCCCAACACAGCGCCGGCAGTTTGGAGAATTCGCCAAGCCCGCTGAACAAAGTCTTTTGGCGACCCAGAGAGCTCTACGAATCACCAGCCAGATGAGTAATGCCTCATCGTCATTGAGGCATTTCAACCCAGGCGCCCATGGCCATATTGAGCGAGCCTGCCGCTTCGTAAGACCGAGCTCGCCAATCAGACCATCCTGAACGACCCCCCCTGACTAACACTTGATACAATGCCCTACGAGACAACGCCTAGACGTTGGAGAGGCTATCCGTTGCCCGTAAGAGGCGTTTCAGAGCACGACGACATTCGTGATAGAAGGAGCATTCGGCTCGGAGTCTACGTCGGGCCTCCTCCTCGCACGAGTGCACACTTCTCAGGGATGGGAAGTTTTCTGGGCGTCTTCCTTCCAGAAGGCTCCCTCCTCATCCGATTCGCGACACATTCGGTCTAGGAAAGCGATGCGAAGCATATGTTGACGAATCTCAATGCTAGGCATACCCAGACCGCCCTCAGAGGATGAAGGCAACAGATCTCCCGAGATACCATAGCGGCCTTGTCTCTCCACAAGAAAGAGAACAAGAGCCTTACTAATAATATTAGTGGGGCAAACGGAAGTGGAAGTACAGAGAGTCGGTAAAGGAGAATCGGGTAGATGTGTGAAACACATACTTCCGCCCTCCCTTCAAGGAAAGTTTCCTCCGAGACCACAGATTAACCGCGATCTCGGCCTTCTCTGTACCTCCGACCAATTCATTTCCAACTGGAGATCCGGACCGAACCAGACGCCGAGTATCTTGATCAGCCCATCCGTCCAGAGGAAAGCTCCGGGAAGAGAAACTCCCTTCCCCGCACCCAACCGCAAGCCAACAGACTTATCGCGGTTGATCTTGGCCCTTGTCACCATCTCATAACAACTGATCTCTTTGCTGACTTCGTCAATTTCGGCCCTGCTCGACACAAGAACCGAAACGTCATCAGCATAGGCAGAATACCTGGTTGAGGTGGTAGCCCCAGGCAGAGAAATTCCACGCAGGACCGGATTCGACTTTAACTTGCGAAGGAATGGTTCCAACGCAAGAACGTAAAGCAAAGGCGAAAGCGGACAACCTTGACGAATGGAGCGAGACAATACGAAAGGATTCGATCTTACCCCATTCACTTCCACCAGCGCACCGGCGGTCGCATACAAAAGTTGGATCAAGGAGCGAAATTCGTCTCCGAAACCGGCCGCCGATAGGACAGCCTCCAGAAAACGATGGTCAACCCTACCGAAGGCCTTGGACTGATCTAAATTGATCAGCGCGGCTTCACTGTCGACTTGTTCTAAGATCAAGCGTACCATATGCAGGTTATCCTAAATAGTCCTGCCCTTCAAAGCACAAGTCTGTCCGGAGCCAATCACACTAGACAGGATAAGCTGCAAGCGGTTGTCTAAGATCTTCGCCAAAATCTTTAACTCAGTATTTAACATGGTTAAAGTTAAAGGGCGAAAGTTATCTAACCCATCCCCACCGTTCTTGTACTTACGCAGCAACTTGATCACACCCCTGGTGAAGCGTTGAGGTATAGCCCCTTGCTTCATCCAGTGGTTGAAAATCAGTCCCAGCAAAGGAACAAAAACGGGCGACAGCCTCAAGTAAACTTCGTAGGGAAGACCATCTAGTCCTAGAGATTTATCCAGGCCAACCTGGTTCAGCGCTTCCCAGATTTCCGACTCTGTGATGGGATCCTCGCACCCAGCCACTTCAGCTGTGTCGAGGCAGGGAAAGTCGGCCAAATTGTGAAAAGATCCTGAAAGTAATCTTGAAGTCCTCGCATATGCCTGCGTTTGTAGTCACGGTCCGCTTATCCGGCAATGTGACGCACGCGATATGTCGCCGAGACGCGCTCCGATTTTCCTCTGCACATAGTTCTGCGGCCATATTCGTCACCTCAGAGGACATTCTTTTTAACCTGGCCCTAACTACCAGAGCTTGATCCTTCTTGATAAGCAAGGAGGACAACTCTGCCTTCGCTAAGGCTATTTCCCCACTAACACGAGATTTCATTGCCCGATCAACTTTTTCTTCTAAAGCTGTTTGCGCCGCTAATCTGTTTAGATTGAGTCGACGACTAAAATCGGCAGCAAACGTTCTAATTTTAGATTTTAAATCATCCCACCGGGCGTTACCTAAAACCGCCCCCGTCAATTCCTTCTGTGTCATTAGTAGCAGCTGGCCCCGGAAATCCGCCTCACCAAATAATGAACAGTTAACTTTCTAGTAACCAGCCAACCTAACCTTAGGCTTATCTAAGTTTACACGGACCCGGACAAGCCTATGATCCGAATAAACTATATAATGGAAACTTGGACACCCTAAGAGCCCTGCATCGACTCTCTTAACTAAGACTCGCTCAAGGTAGCTAACAAGCGTCCCAGGGACCGAGCTGCCACTATTTGTCCAAGTCCATGCTAGCTCCCGAGGGTGCTCATTCCGGTACTTATCGACAAGATCAAACCCGCCGACAAAGTCCCGAAATGCTTTCACATCAGGATTGTTTTTGCCCTATCCGATCTATATTGGGGTCAAGGACAGCATTCTAATCCCCCGCTAAAACTACCCGACGAGATGTCGTCAAAAATGGCTCGATCTGCCGAAACAAATCAGGTCGCTCAGAATGGATATTGGGCGCATAAACCCCAATGAGACGCAAAGCCTTATCCTTTATGGTAACGTCCAGCACACAAAGCCTGCCCGCCGGATCTGCGAAGACAAGAGTTCATGCAGCCTTCAAAGACTTGCACACTAGCCAAGAGACACCCCTCGAACGACCATTAAAACATGCTGAATAAAGGGAGAACCCCCTAGACAGCACGTCCTCACGGTTATGAGAAGAAAACCGGGTCTTTTTCTTACAACAAACATTCACCCCAAGGAGCTGAAGGTCGCGAGAGAGCCTCGCCCTGCGAGACTCCAACCTCAGGCCACGGACATTTAAACTACCTAACCAGAGCGCCATAGAGAAGTCCGATTAGGGTTGTTTACCTGAAATGAACATACCGACAGCCTCTCCCATAGACCCATGGCCCATCTCAGTTTTGATGGTACCGTCTTGAGAGATTCCGCTGATATCCCAGGGGAAAGTCAATTTTAGTGCTCTATAAAGGGAGGGGTGAACGAAAACCGGGACCCTCATTGCACAAAATAGCTTCATTTTTCTTAATTTTTCGTTTTGTACGATGGCAATGGGCGTGGCCATACTGAACGAAGTTATTGCCTCGTCCAACATGGACCAAATCTTTTTCGCCCCAGTCTCTGATCTTATGACTGTTAATATTCTTTGGGCGTTTGGAAAATTATTTGGGTCATCGATATCTTTATCGCCAAATTGCTTTATAGATAGCAGGTATTTCAGGTTTTTGATTCTGTTGCCATGGTCTTTAAATTCTCCGCTTGTAAAGGAGAAATTTTACACACATCAGTACCTGAATTATATATGTGTTTGGGTTTTTCTTTTTTTCTGTGGAATCTTGAGTGGGGCTTCTGTGCCTTTTGTTAACTGGAGGGGGCATTTCAGAAGATTTAATAGAAGGACTGGAAGTATTGCGGGGTGTATTTGGTTTTCTAAATGGGCTGGGGTCTCTACTGTGAGGGATTTGGGACTGGGCAGAAGTGGAAGGAGAAGCAAGTGGAGATTTCCCTCTACAAAGAGGGGTTGAGGAACGGGGAGAAGGTTGTGGGTCGGAGGATGTGGAGGGAGTGGATTATTTGTAGAGGGGACTTTAGTAGACTGGATGTAGAGGGCTGTGGAGACTTTGTAGTGAGAGAGTTCTTTTTGGAGACTTCATTTAATTTCTTTGTTGATCCTTAATTTTTCTTTTCAGGTCCTTAATTTTTTAACTGTTTTAACGTCGAGGGCAGGATGATACTTTTTATCTTTGTAAATCTTCGATGGTCTGAGTCCAGGGGCTTCAGGGGCTTTCTCCCTTACTGTTGTCAGATGGAGTGGGGTTTTTTTTTTTTTTTTTTTAATTAAAAGTGTTTTAGTCCTTTTCCAAAAAAAGAATGAAAAACAAAACACAATAAAAATTAGAAAAAACAAAAAAAATAATAAATAAATTAAAGTCAAAAATAAAGGCGAAACAATAAAAGATAACACGATAAGGAAAATAAACAATACAACGAAAACGTTAGACAATGAAAAGGGAAAAAGGAAAACAAAGAATATATCAAACTTCGACAAAATCCGGAGCTAGTTACAAAATATTCAAAATGGCCGACGCTAAGAAAAGCGAGTCGAACCAAGAAACAAAATACGAAATTTGGACAATAGCCGAGGCTAGTTACAAAAAATTCAAAATGGCCGACACTAAGAAAAGCGAGTCGAACCAATAAACAAAAGAAAATAAACAGATAAATTGGACAGTACAACGTTTACAAACAAAAACACGTAAAAATTATAGGAAGGAAAGAAACAAATAAAAAACAAGAAATTAAAATTAATCAAAAAATAAAGCGAAACACAGAAAGGGGTTACAAAATAAAGAAAACGAAGATAGATTTAAAAGAGAAATTAAAGAAAATAAAACTCAAAAAGAAAAACTAGAATAAGAGAAAAAAGTGCAAAAATTAAAGGGGGTAAAAATGAAAATCAAAAAGGAAAACTAGAATAAAAAGTAAAAAGAGCAAAAAATTAAAGGGGGTAAAAATGAAAATCAAAAAGCAAAACTAGAATAAAAAGATAAACAGTAAAAATTAAAGGGGGGGTCAAAATAAATTGGAGAGAAAAAAATCAAAAAACTTTTTCAAAACAATCGTAAAAAGGTAATAATAAAATAAACAAACTTAACCAAAATGAAGTTCAAACGCAAAAGGGTAAAATCCAACAAAAAGAGTCGGGAGATAAAGTGCTGTCAGCAACGGTCAAAAAAATAACGACATGAAATCAAGGAAGGCGGACTGCAATCGTCAGGCCACGGGTGCTGTTATTTTTCTCGGCTATTTATATATACGGGTCAGTGGTGCATTGTAGGTAGTCTATTTTGCCGGTTATTTTACCGGAAGTCGTTTATTTTTTTAGTTATTTATTTGGGTTAAATTGTTTTGCTTGTTTTTATTTATTTTTATTTTTATTTCTTATTTTTATTTATTTATTTTTATTAGTCGGTGTTTTTATTAACGTATTAAAAATTTGTTTATATCGCTTATTTAATAGTTTTGTTTTGGTTTAGGAAGATAATTAAAGTTATTTATTCAATTTTGGGGTGGATTGTTGTAGTTTATTCTAGCTATTATTTTAGCGGGAGCAGTTTTTGATTTGTTTATTACTTCATGTATTTATTTGGATTGATTATCTTTATTTGTTTTTTCTAACGGTTACTTTATCGGGATCGGTTTGTTGGTTTATTTATTTATTTGGATGAATTTAGATTAATTTACTTGTTTTTTATTATTTATTTATTTCACTATACATTTTTATTTACACTTTTCTGTTTTCGATTTTTAAGTAACATAGTATTTATTTTTCTTTTATCGTTATATTAACAGTTATAGCTATTTTTTCGTCTGATTTTTGGTTTGATTTTTATAGTCTAACTAATATTTTGGTCATAATGGTTTGTTAATTTGTTTATTATTTACTTTATTTATTTGGGTCCATTGATTTTGTTTTTTTTATTTATTTATTCTATTTCGCCTATTCTAACGGGTGTGGTTTGGTAATTTTGGGGAGTTAATTTTTTTGCTTATTTTATTATCATTTTGTTTATTTTTTTATTTTTATGCTATTTTATTTTTTTCAGTTTTCGATTTTGAAGTAACGTAGTAAAAATTTGTTTTCATGTCTACATTTCGAGATAAGCTAGTATCTTTTATTTAATAATTTATTTTGGTCTGGGATGGTAATGATAGCTATTTTTTCTTCCATGCAAAGTTAGCAAGTTTTTGATTGGTTATTGTAGGCTGATGATCTTTTCCATCTTTTCCAAGATATGTTTGGTGTGATGTGCGTTTTGCTTTTAATTTCTCAGATATACTTAGAAAGCATTGTGCTGTTCGCATATTTACTATTTGTGAAATATGTTTTGTGTGCATAATTTCTTTGTTTCTAGGGTCCTTCAGTTACTCCTATATATACTTTTTCATTATCTAGTGATTTTACAATGTCTTGGTATATTACGTTGTTTTGTAAACAATTACCGTTTAAGGGAAATTCGTTCTTTATTCTGCAGTTGCACGTGGGTTTAATTTGTTCGTGTGGTTTGTTGATAATTTTCCTGCTGTGCTTTTTTATTATTTGTGCCATGTTCTCGGTGCAACTGTAGCTGATTTTTACTGTGTTTTGTTGGATATTTTGTGTAGTGTGCATTTTTATTTTTTATTTTATTTTATTTTATCGTTTTCCGTTTTAGATTTTTAAGTAATGTACTTAAAAATCAAAACTGAAAAAAAGTAATATAAATAAAATAAAATAAAAAATAAAATAAAACAAAATGACAATAAAATAAGCAAAATAAATTAACCCAAACAAATTACCAAACCACACCCGTTAGAATAGACGAAATAGAATAAATAAATAAAAAATAAAAAAACAAAATCACTGAACCCAAATAAATAAACAATTTAACCCAAATAAATAAATAAACAAATAAACGACTTCTGGTAAAAATAAGCGCTAAAATAGACTACCCACAATGCACCACTGACCCGTATATATAAATAGCCGAGAAAAATAACAGCACTTGTGGCCTGACAATTTAACTATTTATACCTAATGAACCTAAGTTTATAGTACGACTTTCATGGTTTGGATTTATACCTAATGAATGGCCTGACGATTGCGTTGAGGCAGTCGACACGAAATCTCTGACAGTGTGCAACTTCTGTCGAACTTTGCTTTGGCAGAGAGGAACCCGGACGAAGCTTTGCCGAAGGGCAAAGTTTCGTCCGGGGAGGTAGACAGATCCCGAACCCGCTTATGCGGGTTCTAAGGGATTATTTTTTGGCCGAGCCTACTGGCTCGGAGAAACCCACGTTAAACTTGCCTTGTGCCGCATACATTCCTCCGGGGGGGGCTGTTAAATATCGGCCTGACGATTGCATCTAGCATGAAACAGACTGTCGCCTCTAAGTGTTGTCTTCTATATTCACTTATATATATATATATATATATATATATATACACGTGCATATACAGATACTTACGCACACACAGACACACATATATTTATATATGTATATATATTAATAATTACACATATACCTACGTTTATAGTACGGCTCAGAGTTCCATGGTTTTCCTATTGATTAAGTATAGATAGTTATAAACTTTTCAAGACGGTTGTTTTTTTTTTAATTCCTGGATCTCATTCTAGCAACGCTACACTGTATGTGGGTACAAAGTTCAAGATTATTTATATCTATAAAACAGAACATGCCTGCCTCTGTGTGTGTCTGTCTCTGTGTGTACCTGTCTCTGTGTATATGCTATTTTTGCACGTCCACATTTCTCGACCGATTTTGATGAAATTGTATACAAACGTTGCAAATTTACCATGGTAGGTCAAGAGCTACTTTTCAGTCTCTATTCCCCCGGGTTTGGCAGAAAAATCGATTTAACTGAAGGTGGGTACGACTTTTTGCAAAAGGCAAAGTTACAAACGAACAAAATTTTTATTGGTTGAGTTGGTGTCTTTTGCACTTAATGCAAAATATAGCTCATGTTATGAGGTTTATGTAGAGTGCTTGATAGTTTTTCTGCAACATAGGCGTCACACAAAAATCATTTTAAAAAATGAAAAAGGTGTTTTTGTACTACTTGAATAACTTCCTCATTTTTAATACGATTTTCTTCAAATATGTTGCAAAAATGCCATCATGCAAGAAATAAGATAGTGTTGTTTTAGTCCTGTTCATTTCCTGTAAATTAATTCGTGGATGTACAAAATTTGTTTACTAATGTACCCATCCAGGAAACGATTGACTTCATTATCCGTGATGTATACAATCACATTTCTCTCCCAACCATCAAGGCTCCCTTTTTACTAATTATTATATGGCACATTTAGAAAATAAAATACTTTAAAACACTAATAAACCCCTATATACGTAAGATACGTAGACGTCATTTTCGTTTTAGCTAAAAATATTGATCAAATTGCACAACTTAAAAACAAATTTGAAAGTCATTCCATCCTCAAATTTACATTAGAACTTAATATTAATAATAAAATTCCATTCCTTGATGTATTTATTGATTCCAGAACACATTAATTTACTACTTCTCTATATAAGAAACACACAAGCATTAACTCGTGTCTTCTTAATTATAATAGTGAATGTCCCCAGCGATATAAGTTAGCCGTTATAAAAAAACTTAACCCAACGCACACAAATGATATCTTCTTCCAAAACCATATTCTATAAAGCATTATGTAACATTAAACAAATACTTGATAATAATGAATTCTCTAATTCTGTCATTGATCAACAAATTAAAATGTATCTCAATGAACTTAACACCTCTAACAAAATTGTTAATAATAATAATAGTGTGCGTCAAAATAAACATAATGCTATTAACTTATACTCTTGTAATCAAATGTATAATAATTACAAACATCATGAAACAATAATCAAAAATATAATAGGGAGAAATGTTAAATCCATTAATAATAATAAACAAATTAAGCACATCATAAATTATATAGAAATTTAATAACAATTGACCTCATAGTCTATAATAACCCTACAACCACACAACTAAACCCTCTACAAAAACCAATGTAGTGTATCAATTTACATGCCCGTTCAGAGATTTTATCCCTGATACTAATAATAAACCCACTATATATATTGGTTTTTCTACAACCATGCTTTCCCGTAGACTTACCTGTCACCTTTCTGATCTTAGTTCTATTAAACATTCCTTAGAAAAACATAGGTGAGTGAATCTTGCGCGCTTCTGTTGAGTGACAGGAGCTGACTTGGAGTGGCACTTTGATATCGGTTAGACATCAGGATATTGTTCTTCCTGTGTTTAACATAGCCTAAATCCGCCCTGATTTAGGTTAGTTTAAGTTTTCGTTTTGCCCTTAGTTTCTTCCTTCAAGTTAACTTAACTAGGGGATATATGCTCATTGGCCTCTTATTTCTGTTCCTATTTTTTTCTTTTGTTTAATACCTCATACCCTCCCTCGTTAGGTGGTCAGTGATGTCAGTTCTCTGGCGGATGCGGTGCGCTTTTCGTTTCGGATGTGTTTTTCGGTTTTGTTGTTGTGCTGAGTGTGTAGTTGAGTGAGTGCTTGGGATGAATGAATAACTTATATTATCAAAGTTCCGCATTGATTTCGTCCAGTGAACTGAGTTTTCTGCCACAGTTAAGGATAGTGAGGGGAGTATTACTAACACTTATGTTTAGTTTCTTTGTATATAGTTTTATTCGTTTTTGTAAATATTCATCAGGATTTAAATTTTTTTAAATTGTTATTTTATACAACGCCCCCACTGATAATGATTTGTACATGTGGGGATTAGTTAGGACAGGACTTTCATGGAGACATTGCGGTATTATGGGTGATGTAGTAAGAATTATAAGTAAGAATGCGCTGTTTTGGTGTTAAGAATATTGTTGTATGTTTGGGTCAGTGTTTGCGGCTAGCTAAGTTAAGACAGAAGATGACCGTCCCTATCCACATTTCATATTGGCCTTGTGCCACATTTTGTATAAATACGGATTACTGTTCGGATCACTATTCGGTGGTTACTATTCGAGCAAGTATTATCGAACAAGTAATGTTAGTGTGGGTGTTATTCGAAGGCGCCTGACACCAGTATTGTTCAACAGTGTTACTATAGTTGTATCTGCGATTACAAAGACTCTACTACAACAAGCATTTCGAAAGTGACAACGAGTATTCGATGACATCACAAGCATATATATATATATATCCATTCGTTAATTTAATTTAAACGCTTTTATAAATTTTCTTTTCCCAGAAAAATAAACTTGAGAAGTCCTGGGACGAAACCGGTTGTTTCTTTTTAGCTTTATTTTTAATAAAAATTGCCTTATGAATTTTGTCTTTTCCTAGCTATTATTAAATTCTGTACCACAAAAAAAGTTATTTAAATATTTAAAGCAGAGGTACAAACCTGAATTAATCCACAGTTTAGATAAATTATTATCACTCAAGGCACGTATAAGACGGTTAAAATTTCAATGTGAGTTTCTTCAAGCGTGTATTGACAAACATGTATGTCCGTCCAATATCTTGTTTAGGATAAGGAATGCGAAACTACATTTTCAATTAAAAATTGAGAAGATATTTATGGAGGATTCAATTAAGTAGAAAAATCACGTGGTCGAGATAAACACTCAGTTGTGGAGCAAGCTAAGTGAATCATAATTCAACCTTGAGAAAGAGAGCTATTTATGGTGCCATGGAGCATCTCATTGTGCTAAAGTGTTTTTTTCCTTTAACCTGAATAATCGGGGGCTTTGGATTTTACTAAGTTCTCTATCTCCGAATAATCCTTTTAGTGGTTCATGATCTGTAACCACTATGAGATTCGGGCAACCCATTACAAAAATGCGACATTTTTCCAATGCCCACGCAATTGCTGCTGCCTCGCCTTCAATAGGTGCATATCTGCGTTCAGCATCAATGCAGAATCTGCTACCAGCAAATATCAGGCGCCAACCTTCAGGGCAGCAAACTGGGGCTTTGTCGGTGGTACATGAGCAATACTTCTGAAGAAGTAGGAAGCCCATTCCGTCTTTGCTCCAATCTGGGGCGAGGCAGGTTATTCGTTTTTTTTCAAATGTTGCAATGCCTTTTGGAACTGTCAATTATGACTTTCTTTGAATGCTGGAATGCATCCTCAAGGCTTTTATTCCATATAAAGTGTGAGTCGTTTGACGAGATCACGAAATGGAAGCATGACTGGGCTCAGTGAGTATGCCCAAGCGACTTGGTTGACCAGACCAAACCATGATCTAGCACCGGTGAGTGTTTTTGGTATTGGGAAGCTTAATATCACCTCCAGCATGGATTAAGAAGGGGTTACACCAGAGGATGTTATCTGGAGGTCCCCAAACTGCACAGTGTCTTGGCAAAATTGGAAGTTTTCTGAGTACGATGCCGTTTTTTGCGCAATGGAAGAGGAAATCGAAGGTGTGAAAAAAGGTTCCTTCGATGTCAGAGTCGTAGAGTAGTGTGTCATCTACGATTTTTACTTTGCGGGGGATGTCTTATTACTTCATCATACCTTCGGGTCGCCAGATGCTAGGTAACCTTGTGGCATCCTCAGGTACATGAACCTTCCCCATTCTGTGATGAAGGTGGTGAGTGGCTGGGACTCTTTATCTAAGGAGATGGAATGATATCTATCAACAGCATCCAACACTGTTTTCTTTTGCTTAGGTGGCACTTGTGGTGCTAGCTGGAATGGTGACCCTGTATGGTGTGTTTCCCGTTTGCACTGTGAGTTCAAGTGTTGGTTTGCCATTTTTTTGGCGGTAATTACCATAGTGCTACACCAATCAGTGGGCATGCCGACGGGTACTGGGGTTAGGATACCCCTTTTCACATCTTCCCAAAAGGGCCTGCCTTACGGGCTCTTTGAATTGAAAAGGCACAGGAATTGGATTATGTCTGGCTTTGGGGACTGCTCCTTCTTTGAGGTGTATATGAGCAGTGGGGCCAGACATTGGTGGGAATTCACCATTATTTTTGAACGCCGTTTCGGCGAATTGATTCAGTAGCCAATTCTTGAGCCTATCAATGTTTTGTTCTGTTGGGGGAAAAGGGGTTTTTTGGGGGCGCGTTGGAAGTTGTCCCTCGACTTTGCATTGTTTAGGGCTCGCGTCTGATGTTTTATGTGTGCTTGTTGAGGGCATGTGTTGCATTGCTGTTTGGGGTAATATTGTAGTCGTCGGGTTCGGGAAGTCTTTGGACAGTATCCCTACGTCAATGCAGGCTGCTTTGCTGAATTATAGCCGCTGGATCTTTTTGCATGTGTATAGGGCTTGTTTAGTTGTTCTTCCTTGGACGATGAATTCCACGGGGAGCCAACCCTGACATACAAGTGTAAAGCCTCCCACAGCTCGGACGACTTTTCTTGATGGAATGAGGTTGTTGGGAGTGAGCCCCATATTCAGAAGATGCTTAAGTCCCCCGAGACATATGGTGGCCCCACTGTCAGGAAAGATCGTCATCCTAGTGCTGTGATTTCTGGGGATATTCTTAACTTGTCTGGGATCCGGTTTTGGCGAGAATGGAACAACATATGCACCAATCTCCCTTACCTGGCCTGTATCTTTAGATGTATACTTTCCCGTCGTTTGATTGAATGTAATGTGGACGATAAGTGTGTCCATGGCGGCTTCATTAGCCTCTGGGCTTTTCCTTACTTCTTGAGCCAGTTTCTTAGCCCGGCATACCCTCGATAGGTGATTGGGCTTCCCACAGTTACTACATGTTTGTCCCTATGCTGGGCATTTTAGCCGGCGGGATCCAGTTTCTGAGGTGCCATGCTGGTGGCTGCCACAACCTAAGCAAGCCCGGTGGTTTGGTTTAACATTGCAGTTGCAATAGGTGCTGGTACGGATCCCCTTGTTGGCTTGTGGCGTACCCTTCTGTCTTCGGTATGTTGATAGCCGAGCAGAGGCTGTATCTGAAGCACCAGCCATTGAGGTTTGGTCTCGCAATGCTGATTCAAATGCCTCAGCATGACGGATATTTTGCTCAAGGGATTTAAGTGTCCCAGCTTTGGCCAGTAGGTCAGCCTGGAGTGTGTCATTTGCTATTCCACGGATGATCTGGTCCTTGATGTATATATCAGACAGGTCATGCTCACACGAGAGGCAGGTAAAGTTACAATCAGCAGCTACGGCTCTGAGGCGGACAAGGTAACTTTGTATTGGCTCATCCACATCCTGAGACATGGAAGCAAAAGCAAGGCAATGGACAATAGGACTTGACCTCTGGGTGACCAACGCTTCTACCATGTCAAGTAGCTTATCTTGATCAGTGGTAAAGAAGTCGCGGTGTGTGTTGATTATGGCATTTTGCACAGTCTCATCAGCACAATTGTATAAGTGAATATTAGCTTGGGAGCTTGGCATATTTGTCATCTTGGTAAAGACATCCCAGTCAATTTGGAACTTCCCGAATTGCTGTGGTGTTATCTCGAGATTGAGATGGGGGGGCTTGGCTGCTAGTGCCTGAATGTGGGTTGTCTGGGTGGTGGCTTCCTTAGCCTGCTTGATGATAAACAGGGCTTCTCCCATTAATGTGACTCCGAGCTCCCTAAGCATAGATCGATCCAGCATTTGAAGGCTCTCGATTGTCAGCTTCTCGTCTGCAAACCTTGTTGCATGAGTTTTAGTCGAGTCAGTGGATAGGCCTGCTTCAATGAAGAAGAGTTCCCAATCTTCGGGTGTCATATATCCTGTTCGCAGCGCCATGTAGAAAAATCACGTGGTCGAGATAAACACTCAGATGTGGAGCAAGCTAAGTGAATCATAATTCAACCTTGAGAAAGAGAGCTATTTATGGTGCCATGGAGCATCTCATTGTGCTAAAGTGGGATAGTCCATTGCTTGGGCTGTGATTGGCTGCTGGTACCTGAGTGGATGTATTTCTATATAAATACCAGCTTGATTCATAAGTTAGTTTGCAGGGTTTGCCTTAAGTTTAACCCCCGTGTTTGTTTTTGGTGTACGTTAGTCAAGCGAGCGTACAAAAGTTTTGGAAACTGCTAAGATTGGTTAAGTTTTTGATTTTATTTTCCTAAAACCTTTTTCAATTTTGTTTTTTTTTATTTGTGTATTGTTTGCTTTTTACTTTGATTTCTTTCCTCTCTGCTAGTTTGAACCCTCCCCACTGTTTTTGTTTGTATTATTTTCAGTTGTATTTATTTGTTTATTATTATCTTTGGTTGTCCTTGTTCTGTGCTTCCGTTTTTTTTTATTTTTATGTGCGTCAAACAAATTGAAAAAAATAACATAAAAGACTATACGTTCGTTTGGTCGCGGTCAAAATGGCCGACGACACGAACATAAATATGTCTGACACATCACCGACGGTGTCAGTGGAAAAAAATGCCTGGGCCAACAATAGGCCGACATTGAAAGATTCGGCTTACTATGTAAGCCAAAAACAGAAATATGAAAAGACATTTGAGGGAAATGACTTTCTCACAATTGAGGAGGCGTTCGAAGCAGTCAAAACGAGGACGAT